>VYXH01010013.1:8156-30165 GCA_013397275.1 Burhinus bistriatus | reverse complement strand
CTTCATCAGCATTGTTTCTCCTGGTATAGTAACATCTCTTATGGCTTGAGAGTGTCCCACTGCATGTACAGACAGCTTTTCAGAGTGAGTCTATGCTCTCCTGCAAGAAGGAAATGTTGAGGACTATGAAACACCTGCAGGTACCAGTACATACCTGCTTCTGTTAAGCAGAAGTGTGCAATGAGCTGTCAGCAAGAACACCTTGTCTCTCAGAACTTAAATTAAACCTTTTTATTATCAGTTGATTGAAAGTGAGTGATGATGAATATGTGAATGCTTAGAAAATGAGCAGAGATCTTGGAAATGCTTCTTTTAAAAAACTCGAAGCACAGTCTCTTGTTGATATTAATAACTTGTCATTGCCATCATTACACTGTATTTACATACCTTCTGTGGATATTTGGCCAGGCTTGTAAGCTCTGTTAACTCAGATGTCTGAGGGAAATGGCATCGTGGTGATAAGCAAATCGGTGCATCTTTGGGGATGGCAGAATGAATCTCAAACTTGTCACTGCCCAGAGTGTGGTTCCTTTGCTGCTTTCATGTATGCTTTGAGCTGAGCGCCAAAGGTACTTTCACTCCTAAGCTGATTATTGGCTTATTTGGGTATGAAGGGTAGGAGATCACAGCAACTGTCTTGCTTGCACCCTGTCCTGCTAGTCATTTGTCTCCGTGGTGGAATTTGATACAGTAAGGCTTTGCTGGGACGTTCTTTCTGTCTCTTGATGACAGATGATGGTTGTCCTGTTTTCTGGCTGGTAGTAGGTTGGTTACGTTGACAGATGTTGCAATGATTCTTTTGGCAATACTCTGTTGTGCTGACTGTTCAAACAGGAAATTCATCTTTTAGTATTTGCACATGTTAAATGTTTGTTTTAGTAGGAATTGGCTCTGACAGCAGGCTGGTCAAACAGTGTATTTCTGGAGCAGCAAACTCTGGAATTCTCAAAGTCCTCATTGTCCCATGGGTCTGCTAGTGCTCGGCTTGGAACCCTTCTCCCTGAAATACCACAGGACTGACTATTGAGGAGAGGAGACGTGAGCTTTTGAGCTCCAGATTGCTGCTGTTTCCCCCTCTTTTGGTGATGTGTTCCTCTGTGTGCTTGATGGCACTCAGTTCAAATCATACCATGGTATGGCAATTTGTGAGACTCAGTAAGGTTTGCCGTATGACAGAGTCTGTGCTGGTGTTGTCCTCCCTTTAGTTTCTGAAGATTTGGCTTACTGAGCTGGCCTCTTGTCTAATGTTAACACAAGTGAACAGGAAGGTGGTCATGGCTTGTGCTATACAGTATGACATGCTCAGGAAGTATGGCAAGAAGTGCTTTCTCCCTGAACAAGGACTAGCTGGAGAACTTAATCGGGGGAAGCTGAATCACCAACTAAATCTCTTTTTGGTGATAATCCCATTTCAGGTGACTGCTTTTTGACCTTGGTAGGCAGGTTCTTTGAAGGACAGTCTGCAAATGCTAGTTTGATTTCATGTGATACATTTTAACTTGTTTCCTAAATTTTCATCATGCAAAATTGGACTATTTATTTGGGAGCTGAAAGTGGCTGGTTCATTGTATACAACGGCACTAGAGATACCCTGGCTAAGACATGTTGTACTGTCCACCAGAAAAAGTTTGTAAGATGTCAGAAGTTACAATATTTACTTCTTTAAGTAAGCTGTCTGTGCTGAAAAGAGAAGCATATTATGAGGAGTAGCTACATACAGACTTCTGGTGCATATGGTGGAGGAAAGGTTTAATCTGGTCAAGAGCTCTCCACACCCCTTCACTGTCACTTAGGAGGTGAGAAACAAGTGGCTGCAACTCGCATGTGAAAGCTGGTTTGTGTCTTGCCAGCCTTTTGGAAATACTTCAGAGCTACAGCTATTTTGAGTAATGGAGCTTGGAAGTGGAAAAAGGCTTTGTGGCAAGCCTAGCGTATGTATTTCTGAGAATCACGTTTGGTTCCTATATGGTTATTTCTGTGTAATTTGACAGGAAATAACTAATGTTGAGGAGAACATGCTCAGGTGAGTCAGATTACAGTACACACGGGTACTTGCAATGTGTGTATTTGCACACAAAAGTTATACAATTATATAAATAACTATGCATATATAACAAATATATTTTCAGATTTCTGCTTACAACAGTTGAGGTACAAAATACATGCTGCTCATGCATTTATAAGAAAAACAGAAAAGTTTGTTAGCTCATGAATCTTTGAAAATGTTACACCTACAAGAAGGTAGAAGAATCCTTGAGAATCCAGTGCTGATTAGCATTGATGAAATACAGGAAATAAGATTAATATATTCTTCAAAAAATGACATTTGTGTATTCTGACATTTGCAGTGATATTGTCAGTTTGGAACTTGCATTGATTATTCACTAGTTAGTTGAATTTGGAACACGTGGTTTCTGAAGACAGTGTCTTGCGTGTTCTGACAGTTTTACTGATCACCAGGATTTTAGACTCTGTACTTCTGTCTTGATTTATTAATTTTCTTCTCAAATGCAGTCATCCTAATCTCTGAGTAACAACACTAGTTCTGGAAGGGGCATGCTCTTTGCAAAAGAAATTCAGAGGTGTTTTCATATATGTTGGGTGAAAGTGCATTGTAGGAAAAGGCACCATCTTTTAACAAAGTTTGCGTTTAAGCACAAAATAATCAGGATTTGGATGTTATAAAGTAACATTTTTGTATAAAGGAACTGGATTTATAAAAATGAACCAACTCTTCAGCCAGACCCGTTATGAATTGCAAAAGCAGCTGGGAGATTTGGCCAGAAAGTCAAGGTTGTTCTTTTTTTTTTTTTCTTCGTCAGAGTTTGTATAAGATTTGGAGGGACATAACATTTATTTCTTATTTCTCTGAGTTTCAGTCCAGGCCTTGGAAAAACCCATCTGACAGTGAGTTTGTTTGTATATTTTACATTTTTTCCCTAAGTATGCTAGGCTCATTAGCAAGCCTTGGAAAAGGCATGCTTTGTTAAAGTTAATATGAAAAACAAGATACTAAGGGCTCAAATCTGTCTCCAGAATATAAATAAGCAGAGCTTCCTTTGGACCAGATTTTGACCACAGTTATACTGGAACCCTTGTTTCAGGGAGAGTTACAAATATGCATTTGCTAGGAAATGCTGCTCCTTCAACAAATTTCCTAACAGTGGTCACTAAGTTTATGCCTCCAGGGTGTACGCATGTACATGCAGAATGACTGCAGTGCATCTGAAGTAGCTGTGTAGCACCGTATGGCGTGAATAGGACATTGCTTATTGCTGGATGGGAGATACTTGCCCAGCAGTTACAGTGCAGGAGAAGTGCAGATCCTCATCTGTGCCAGGAGAAGGCCCGTGCTCTGTTTCTTTTCTGATCTATACCGGTGGCCAGCAGTGAGCAGGCACAGGGAGTGAATAGTCTGCTGCTGGCTATGGGCTCGTTCCTTCCTGGAAAAGTTTTCTGTTCCTGTGGATCAAGGGAAAACAAATAATTCTTCCTTGCTTTACATGGCACAGTTCATTTGGTTGTGGTTTTGCCTCTAGCAGCAGAGTACTCCAGCGCTACACCTAACAAAGACGTGGCAATGACAGCTTAACACTGATCGGACTGTTTTACTGCATCCAATAACTAGTATAGGATCCCCTCTAGTGTGGTGACCAAAGAAGACACTGCTCAAAATTATGCTTGAAAGAATTAAATGAAATAATAAAATGATGTCTGTGACATTGGATGAAGGAGTCATCTTTAGCTGAGCATCTTCATTTTTTAATTAAAAGATTGGATTTGAGATGTTTGTATGTATTAAACATATATAAGCACCACTTAACCAGTTGGCACAAGGTGGATGTATCCTCATTAGTCAAAATTTACACTTCCCTGTTAAGCCAAAGTTGTTCCTATTCACTGTCATTATACAAAGCTGGCTCCTCTGGTCATCTCCTAATTCCAAAAGTACAATGGCCAAATAAGCCTTGATTAAAGCGGTCCCTGTTTTTAAGCCAAGTAATGGTAACACTAGGGAATATAAAGAGAGTGGAGCTGCAACAGTATTGGAGAACTTGGAATATCTTGAATTGCTGCTTGAGAAAAATACAGTTCCTTGAGGCAGGGTGTAAATTTTTTCATTTGAAATGTGCTCTGGAGCTCAAGTCTCCCCCGGCTGTGACATTTACTTGGTTCTTGAGCTAATAACCAGAAGAGTACTTACATGAATGTGAGCATGATACCAGGTGACACCTTTTCTGATTGCTGAAATATTTAAGGCTGCTGTGGTACCATGTAGTAAGCTCTGTAAAATAATTTTGATTATACACTGTTCTGGCTGTAAGTAGTACTTACTGTAGTCTATCTGTGTTAGCAGAAACATTTTCATCTTTACAGAATGTTTATTTGTGTCAGGTTCATCAGTTTCCTCCATTACTCTTTATCTGAAATCACCTTTTGTAACATCGTTTAGTTGCACCGGAGATAACAATATTCCATTTATGATATGAAAGGACAGCTAGATGAATGCTGAAAACTCTCAGGTAATCTGCTTTTGTGCATGTGTCCGTAGCAAATTTAAAAGGTGGAAAATGATGCCTTTTTATGTTCTTCAATCTGTGTTCTGTGCACCAAAATTACATTCAGTTCAATATAGCTACGTATCAACTTCTTAACCTTCATGACCATACGTGTTTTATTATAGTTTTCGCTTACAAGATTAAATGTTACGTCTCACATATTGCAATAGTGCAGCAGTCTGCAGTTTTAGCATTTGGTGGTATTTACTAGAAGAGCAATCCTTTTCCAGTTGGAGGAGGCTGGTAGGAGAAAACTATTTTCCTGTATGCACAGACTTACTGAGCAGCTCTGAAGTTGCAGGTGAGTAGGTCTTTTAACGGTACGATTTAACAAACTAGTAGGAGGACTCCCTGGAGCTCTGGGACCAGCAGAATTTGCCTTCCACTTTCCTCTCATATCCTCTTTGGGTGGGCTGTTTTAAGAGTACAAGGAGCATACGCGGTTAAGTGTGCAGATAGTATAAGGAATGGTCTGCCTAAGTATCTGCTCAAATATTTTGGGAACCCTCTGTGTATTTGATTAAACCTTTCAGTAGTCAGCAAAGGTCGTCATGAATGCATGTGCACCAAATCATTACTTCTGGGCTTCACAGTCTCAGAGAAGAGTCTGCCTCACTGCATTCATATGGAGGAGTACTACGTCTTAACTTCGGGAACTCTAACCCAACATTTCTGAAATAAGCAGATTTCTGACTTAACTGTCAGCTCTGTCTTCAGCTATTTGCCTGTGACTTACACAGTTACTAGCCTTCACTGTCTTTATTTTTATATCATCTGTATGAGATAATGAAGTGTCATTCTTCCTATTCCCCTAACCAGGGAATTTGGATTCAGGGAAATTACACAACTCTCCAAAGAGGAAGAGGTGTTCATTTCCCAGTCCATACCTTCAGTCACAGACCAGTCATCTTCCGCATTTCATTTGCTCCAAGAAGGTTTTAAAACTCTCTTTATAATAGGAAATATATTTTATTGTTTTTACTAGAGGCTAAACTATTGTATTCTAACTTGGTATTTGTCTGAAGATGTTCTGTTGTTTTCTTGAAAATTTTAGCCAGAGTCAGAGAAAGTAGAAGGCTGGACTGGAAGCTCTTGTTAAAAATCAATCATTACAGTTGTTGCTGTTCCTTCTGCAAAAGTCCTGAAAAGAGCTCTCCCATAATTAGCTCATAACTAATTTGTCTCATTCCTTTGCAGAAACCAGTACGCAGTAATTACTTCTTAAATGCTCTGATCGCTTCTCTAATCCATATTTAATGGATATGTAGTGGTGAAAGATTATCAGCAGACATGGATGGCAGTATTGTCTGTATGCAAGCTTAATTTGGTTGGTATCTGGGCAATAGCAGTGCTCCGCAGCAACAGAGTGTGGGAGAGGGAGCTATATGGTGGCACCAAAGACCCGAAAAAGGGCAGAGGGCTGACAGCCGGAAAATTGAACCCTCTGTATTACGTGGCAGTGAGCATGCTGAGGTGAGGCACTGAAGGAAGTCCTACTCCAAGTGCTGCCTCAAGAAGCAGAGGTAGCAGATGTGCATCGGCCTGTGTTAGGGTGTCTTACTGCAGAGACCTTGGAGGATGAGTGAATCCCATAGCACTGGCTATAAGCTGAGCAAGACCAGCTCAAGTGAACATCAGCGGCATATAACCAGTCCTGTTGCATCAGGATCACTCTGGAGGATGGCACCGAGATCCCCCATTCGTTTCTCATGTCATTGGGATCCGCTGAAGAGACCTCTCATGGAAACGTTTGGGTGAATTTCCTGACTGTGCTCATTAATGATATACTAGGTTTATTTTCTTCTTTGTCTTGTATCGCTAATCAAGAAGTAATTGAATTAGCTGAAAAGAAGTATAAGATAAATTACTAAGAAGAATTAACTGTGTGCACCTGAGGTCAGAAGGCTCCTAGAAAATTCAAGGTGAGAACTGGCTGGAGTACAAATGAGATTTAGCAGGAGGATAGCAAGTTCTCTAGAGAATCAAGATGCAGAAATACATATTACAAACTAGCTATGAAAATCTAGAGGTATCTGAAAGTCTTTGGGCAATTCCTTTCTGTTTTAAGATGGGAGAGCAAAGGATTATGCTTACATTCTTTCCAACTGCTGTATTTGATGAAGGGAATTTCCCTGAAATTTAACTTTTCATCCTTGTGTCAATAAGCTTTGCCAGAAAGATATTTTTCCTTCTGTATTTATATTAAGGTAGTAAATTGTCTGTCCCTGTGTTTACTTGCTAACCTTCCTTTTTTTTTTTTCCCTGGTTGCTCTGTAATTTAAGTTCATCTTTCATGAAAACCATATGTTGGATTAAAGACGGGTATTATTTTCATGCATTGTAATATACTCTATTACCTCCTCCATTACAGGGCCATGTAAAATTAATTATTATTCTGTGTGTCACTGTGAATACATTTAAGATTCTTTAGGTCTTCTCGAGCAAGAGTTGATTCCTGATTCACCCATCTCATTCTTTTTTCTTATGTCAGAATTAGCGAAGTATGGACACCTTAATTTTATAAAAGACCTTTAAAAATATGAAAAATGCATATTAAAAAATAGAAAATGAACTAGATTACAATTCAGGAAAATATTAAGCTAATGACAATAATTTATTTCATACATTTAAAAAACCCTAAACGAATGTAATTAAGTAGCAATATAAAGAAAATAAATTCCAGTCTTAAACATTAATGCTTTAAAACAGACAAAAGAAGCAGTTTATACAATTGCATTTGCTTTGACAATTGTATTTGCTCTTTTGAACAAAGACTGAGACTAAGTGGCTTTTAAGAGTTTATGAATTTATGTTTTTGCAGCAGGTTTAAACTGATAATACTAGCTCCATAGAAAGAGACTCCATTCGATAAATTTACTTTATTGTTAATACTTTCTTCCAACCTCAACTGTAGCTGTATTAAATAAAAATACAGAAAATGGTATAGTAACCTCACCATCTGCTGTACAGCTTTGTGTTTTGTTCTGGAGTTTGAGTTGAAATACATTACTTGAAATCATGGGTTAAGTCGCTGAAATTAGATGGGACCCCTGCAGTCTAATCCATAAGAACTGGCCAATTCTTTTGAGTTTTCTGTGTTTGATTAGTTGTACTGTAATTAAAGAAATTACCAATAGTCTTCTGTCTGGAAGTGATTAAGCCACCAAGTGCTCATACCTATATTCTCCAAGCATCTTCAAATAATACAAGGCTTCATTTATGTTTCTTAATAAGGAAACAAATGAAAATCGTCTACAACCTTAATACTGTGGCTTGTGTGTTACAAGCTGTTCTGTCTTGTGCCTCGGTGATGTCTGTTCAATTGTTTCTGATTATTCTGCCTTTTAATTAAAGAACTAGAATGCTATTTGTGTAAATGGAACATGCTTCTCAGTACAGCCATTAACCATGGAGAGAAAGAAATCAGATAATGATGAGAGCCACCTAAGCAAACAGAATCTGGCATCTTGACCCTGCACACTCATTGAGATGTGGATTTGATTGCTTGAATTATGGCTAAATTTCTCTTGGGCTCTCCAGAATCCAAGTTTTCATTTATTGAGGTACAAAAAGGAACAAAACAAAAAAAGGCTTCTCTAAATTCTGACTTGTTGATGATGATAATGATTTTTGCTATTAAAAAAAAATGCAGATTGTTTTGTTAGATTTGCAAACTGAAAGAGCAGCAAAATGCAAATTCATCCTTATGTGGATTCTCACTGGAAGTAGGCAGTTCATAGACTGTCCCCCAAAAAGAATAAAAATTTTACACCTGGTGCAAAATTCTCCTTGTGCAGGAGTCTAATCTCTGTGGATTCAATGGGGAGAGTCCTTGTGAAGTTAGTGGTACTGGGCTGGACTCCAGTGCCTGGATTAGGAGGTACAGATACTAACCTCTGGCCATTTGCTGCTGCTTGCTGGGGTCACGCAGAGCCCTGTGCTGCGGGGGCAGCGCATTCCTGCAGTGCTGGGACACGCTCAGGCTCTTTGCACTGTCCTACCTACCAGGTGCCAGAGTTCAGCCATGAAATTTATTTTGCCTTCCCACTCCCCTTGGACTCTTAACTCCTCTCCAAGTTCTTTCTAACTGCGAGCAGTGGAAGGGATCAGAGGAAAAAAAAACAAGTGAGTTTTCCCTCTGAGACTGGTGCAGCACCTGGTGGGATAACGCACGAATGCAGCTGCAGCACCGCTTGGTCCCTGCCGAGTGCCGTCTTTCACCAGCAGCCTGCTTCCTGCTGAGATAACACAACAGTAACGTCGCCACGCATTGTATTAAAAATAATCTAATTTTCTCCAGAACAGGGCAGAGAAGGGCTCGTGGAAAGGGGCAAATGAAGAAGGACTGATAGGGTGGTTTTGTCTCATTTGTGAAATATGTTCTGGGAATATTTCTCTGTGTGTTTTCACGGTAAATGAATTTCTGCGTAGGCCTAGATCTTGAGCTGTGCCCTGCACAGGTGATTAGTGAGGGAGACACAAATCTCTCCTGTGACATTCCTACAGTCTATCATTTAACTATTTCTACCCATAAAATGAGGATAAAAGCAAGATAACCTTTTATAACATGCAAATTGATACAACTTGCTTACAATAAGTAGCATGGTGTGTCATGTGTCTATATATAACACACAGATGATGTATGGAATTTCATGAGTTTCTGATGTGTTCTGATCTATTTTGGGTGAAATCACAAAATAAAATCCACTGTACAAAATTCCTAAATTAAAAATTCTGTAATTGGAATTTTTCCTTTTGATTCACTGTAAATTGTAGTGTTCTCACAGAAGCTTTTCAGTAGTTTCTTAAAAGTGATTATTCTTATGGAATCTTTGTTTAGCTTAAAAATCACTCAAATGTTTAGCCACTTTTTTAAAAAAGAAAAACCCAAACCACAAAACCCAACAAACAACACAATTAACAAAGCAAGACTTAAAAGTCAGTACCAAACTAAGTGTATATAATTAGGTTCTCTAGATCTGTAATAAATCTGACATGAAACAAATGTGTATTAAATATGGATACTGAACCTGTACCAGTGTTGCTATTGATGTGTCAACTGGATATCGCAAGAGAGAGAAACTGCAGAGGTGAAAGCTTTGAAAAGAACCCTTTGCTGAGCCAAGGTTTTTAATCTGCAATGTTTCACAGCACAAAAAGGTCTGTGTAGAGTAGTTTATCCTATAGGAATATAAATGCTATGGGAGGTTTTGGTGTACTTTTGATATTAAGGAAGAGCCCAGAGATGAACTAGGGCCTGGTTCACCTGTGCTGGTAATGTAGGCACAAATCCCAAATCCTTTTTAACCAACTAATGCATCCCTTTGATTTTCATGGATTTCAAGTGGAGTTCATAGTGGGAGAGAGCTCTTGCCATGTAAAGGCTTTGTCAAAAAACACACGAATAACTCCACTGAAATGGAGCACATGAGCAGTGTGGGTGAGAGAGTTGACATTGCAATCTGGACTTCTGTGTTTTATGGCTTTTGGCTACATATGCACACTTCGGTACCTTGGCACCCTCTCCACATGTAGATACTGGTGTAAAAAAGTTCCTTGGATAGTCAGGAGGGCGGAGGACAAGGATATGTTAGTGCCTCTGACTGCCGGATGGACCAAAGAGGTCTGACAGAAAGCAGAGCGTTGCCTGGTCACTGGCCAGTAAAGTAGAGAAGTTCACAAAGATAACGTAACTAATGTTACACCTTACCACCCTCAATGCTTGTCACTGCACAGATGCACTCAGACAATAAATCGTATCCGGGCAGAGATTAACCAGCGGGGAAAAAAGATCCCAAGGAAGTGGCATTTGGAAAAGCTAAGGCTTCAGGAAAAAGGCACTAAAAATGGAAACTCTTTAAAAATGGAAATAGGCTTCTTGCGTCTTGCTGTGGGCATGATTGCTCTAGGAGATAACAGAGAAAAGCAATGGGGGCACATGAATACTTGTATACCAATTCTAGAAAGTATTTCAGAAATAAATGACTGGCTTATAAATAGGTTTGGATTGTGTTTACTATTAGCTACTAAAATAGGTATTAAAACAGTTACTGAGGTATTTACAGGTACTTTTATTTGATGTCAGAATTATATTTATCATATTTTTATATTTGTTCTCAGAATTTTTCAATGCACAAATCCTATGCTGTCTCACCAAAAGACTAATTGGTAAGAAAATCACCCATCTGTGGACAGCAGCAGCATTTTCTTGGGATTTAATATATCATACTGTCCACACTTTTATAGCTCCTCCACAACCATTTGCGGCAATGCATTTTAGTTGCATGCACCAGAATTTGGGTTAGTCTGTAATATGATGTATAGTAATGGGCTTTTACAGTAAAAATAATTTATGGCTTCATTTACTGTGGCATGCAAATTAAAGTTCTGTGTAGTTTAATACAGAAAAAGCTGCTTACACAGCATTTGTTATTGGCTGTTGATTGTCCTCAGGCTGTAGAAATAAGTAAGAGATTAGCAAATAAGTCAAGTAAATTTGTGTGGGAAGTATTACTCTGTCGTGCAAGATAGCATATCATGTATCTCCCCTTAGCGTTACAATAATTGGAGGTTTGATAAAATTCAAGAACTGGTGTCAGAAATGCTGGGGTCCTGTGAGGCGGTCATAAACATTTGTTATTGTTGTGGTTTTAAGCAGCATGTATTGGCCAAGAAGGGAACAGAATAGAGATGCTATGGAAATAACATGAACTTTGGTAGGCTCTGAAGTCATGGGGGTCTCAAAACTGGAAATCTGATGGTCTGATTTGCACCACTGAACCTCTTCTATGACCTCCCAATGGCACCTAATACCCCCAAGTGCTAGAAAGTGAATAAAGAAAAACAAAAATCTGATGTAGAGGGAAGTTGCCTGTTGGATCCTAGGTGGCCCTCAGAAAAGCTGCATTTGAGTGCCTTTGCTGAAAACTCTCAGTTCATAGGAAGATGGTCAAGCCAGAAGACACTTGTGATTGAACAAAGACTAGAGTCTTAAGTCTAGAAAGCTTGTCCTAGCTCACACAAAACTGTGTGCCAAAACTGGAAACTGAAGAAGATCCCCTGCCTGCAAAACAGACTTCTCATCCTCTTGTCTTCTCTGTTTCATCTGTTTTGATTGTAAATTCTCAGGAGGCAGAAGCTGTCTCTTACTGTAAGTTACACAGTGCTTAGAACAGTGTGTCTTCATCATGGCTGGTACTTCTAGGAATTACAGTTTTTCCAAACAAATACACATCACAGAGAAGTAATAATGCTCATCCTTACTGAATGTCCTATCCAACATCACAAGGACTAAATGGAAATAGAGGATAAAACTACTTTTCTGGTTCTAAAAATAATTCTTCTGGGTCATGTGGAAAATCATTGTGGAGGTTATTTGTGGGAGTTCAAATGTTCAGTTGTTCTGCTTTACTTTTTCTAGGAATTACTGCATGGCTGAGTGTCAGCCTCTGAAATTCTCAAAAAGCTCATGAAAAGAACTGCTGTGTTTCCTTTGGAAAAACTGGATGGCGGCGTAAAGAGAGGGGAAAAAAAAAAGTGTTAGAATGTGTTACAGCTTTACTGGGATTTGGAAATACACTAGAGAGTTTAGGATATACCTATTAGTGTCACAACTCAAGTTGGACAAGGAATTCATTTGGGAATAGACTTTATTATTCTTAAGTGCTGTGACCCACTGTGAGGACAGAAGTACTGCTCAGCAATGGAAATGTGTCGGTGGAAAATCATGAGGTTTTCCTTGAGAAACAATGAAATTCCTCAAAGGTTAGTAGTGTGCAATAAAGAAGGTTGATGAGATGACTGTTTGGATCATCTTCAAAGTTAAGGAAAGACTATTTGATGTGCTTAGCCAAGGGGGCACAGCCATGAGTGAGTGTTTGTATGGGCCCTGGTGACAATAGTAAAGTTTGACCAAAAAAAAGATGTCTTTCCTGAAAGCCACTGGCAAAGTCAGGATGCTGAAATAGCAAGACTGCTGACCAGCAATTCCTGCACTCTTAACTGTTTGCCAATGTAATAATTTTTTATATGTATATATAGTCAAAGGCTGAAAATAGGAAAAAATAAAACAAAACAGTGCTGGCCTAGTGTAGAGCAAGCCATTTCCTGATACTAAACCAGTTGTCAAACCACAGGTCACCAGCACTGCAGTTTGCAATTCTTTCTCTTGAATAAAAGGAAGTCAGAACTGATCAAACAACAGATAGGTTACTTCTAAGTACACCCAGACTTTTAAAGGCTACCTTGCTCTTTTTAGCTTGTATGCCAGTATATATGTTTATTAAAAAAAAAAAAAAAAAAAAAAAAAAAAAAAAAAAAAAAATCAAGACAGGAGCTTCCATCTCTTTAATCTTTTTTCAGCACAAAATGTCTTTTTGAGTTGGAGGAAGTAGCTATATTATATATGAGAATTTCTATGTCCCAGTAACAAGAAAGGGAGATCTGGGGAGGGTAAACTTGGGAAAAAAGCAAACGATGGGAAGCAATATAGGCAACTTTCATTTTCTCAGCTCTATCCCATCTCTTGTGAGTGTCACATGTTAATAGAAATGGGGGGAGGGGGGATGGGGGGGATGGTTCTGTAGCCTGTACATTGCATTATATTCAACCTGTATGCACTGAAGAGAAAACTCTCATGTTCATGTAAAACGTCTTTATGTCAAATAAGGGAAGAAATCAGCTCACCCATCAATGCTCATCTTGTTTCAAGAACTAACGCTTTATTTCATGTTCTCTTGGCATGTGGTGTACAAGGATGAGGGAAGAGGAGACGACAGCAATGGTCATTTGTACAAAATTTGTACAAAAATTTGAGTGATCTTAGCCTGCAACTTTAATATCTATTTCTTGATAGCTGTAAACTTCAGGAGCACAGCATTAACTTTTCTCCCTCTCCTCTGTCATGTCAGCAGACTGAGAAGCTGCTGAAATTCGAGTTGCTTCAACCCTCCTTGAGAAGGATAGAGGCACAGCCACCAGTGACTGAAACACAGAGAAATCTGAACAACTGAAAAGCTGTCTCTTCTGCTTTAATTAACTTACTTGGCTCTAATTTGTAGTCTGTCTTAATACATGTTTAGCTACAAGGTTTGCAGTGCTGAAAACTGTTCCCACTATGAAACGTAACTGTCTAACATAATATCAAAACCTGATAATAAATTTAACACCCTGGGAGGCAGAGGTCTAGGTCAGAAGAAAGATGACTTAGTCCTAAGTAGAATTAAATGCTGAAGGGATTTTGGTGTAGTAAAACTGCCGTAGGCAGGAGAAAATGAGGACTTCACCAAAGAAATAAGGGGGGGGAAATAGTTTTACTACTAGCTTTTAATCTTCTTGGCTTCTCAAATGTATATGGAGATCGGAGAATAATTACTGAATAATTTGTAGTGAGACTTGGCTGTGTTCTGTCACATTAGATATATGTGCTGCATTTGCTTCAGTATCTTCAGCCAAAACTCTTCATGCTGCTGCTGTTCAGGATGCTGAGTCCCGGGTGGCTGCTGTTCGTCGTTCCAGGCATGGTCGTTTGTAAATGTTATTCTCTGAATTAGGCCCAGTCCTGCTAGAGGAGCTCTGGAAACTCGGGCAACCTCGCACACGAGCTCATCGGGGCCTTGGGCTGGATGCTGGAAATTCTTGTTTCCATGAGCAGTTTAAATCCTGTGGAAAACTCCCACTGACTTTGCTGGGATTATGCATTTGCGGAAAGTTATTTTGAGGGAGATGCATTCCTTTGTAAAACGGCTGGCAGGAAGTCTGGGCAACACTTAGGTCTCAGTTCTGGCTTATTATTTTTGTTGGTCTGAATTTGTCCTGTTCCTTGCACAATGGGAATGTACTCGATAACTAGAGCTTGCACTTTCCATTTTAGTCTAATGAAAAATAATAATAAAAAAAGAAAGCAAGGCTTGAGTGCATAAGTGTTTTCAGATATTGGACCCCTTGGGCTATATCATCTTTGTGTCTTTGAACAACTCTCTGCAGAGATCAGAGTGCAGTTCTGCTTGAAAAGCATAGACCCAGCATGACCTATCTTTTGTCAGGGCCTTTGGACTCCCAAGTCAGGAAAGTTGCATTGTAAATGGAAAATAAAAACAGGTACAGTGTTTTTCATTAATTTTCTGAACATTTATATTATTTATACTCTTTTTTATATTTATTACCGTATATTTCTATTCATAGTTGTTTTGTGATCTCATTCATCTATGTATTTTCAAAAATATTCCAATATTCAATTGGAATGTAAAGGAGAAAAGTCACCATGTTAGCTTGTTTAAAGAACGTGTTATCTGCTGTCTGGCCAACATATTTTCTGTGGTGCCTCAAGACAGAGAACCCTGCGCTGCATTTAAATTTAAGAGTTTGCTAGTAAAAATACGGTTCTTCCTGACATTATTTAAAATGAGGACCTACATTTCTCACATCCTACTGTTGTCTGAAATACAAAACCTCATCCTATATTGCTATGCCAGAAAATGTTAGCAGATAAAGTGCAGAGCAGGTCACAGTATTTCTAATTCAGATTAATGACCCCATTCAGCTTGTCTCCTTAGCAGGAAATTAGAAAGCGCTAGGAAGGAGAAAATAGTGATTCATAATGCGTGACTCTCTGTATTGGCAGTTGCACTTATTAAAAGCTAAGATATTGTTTTGATATAAAATAATTGCGTGTGACTTATTTATGGGATATGGCTGTCTCAGCACATAGAGATTCCTTGAGAAGACTGCTGGCTCAATGCCCAGACGGAGGAAGAAGAGGTGACTGATGGGTGTCAGCAATCCCTGGCCAGGTTAAGTGCACAATTGTCTTCTCCTGTGCAGAAATGACCACAGCTGCTCTTCTCAAAGAGCCTAAAAGGGCAACCACCTTCTTCAGGAAGGTTTTGAGCAGTCCAGGAGAAAGCAATGAGAAACCACCTAGGAAAGCAGCTAATGTTTGTGGCATAATTTGATATGTGCAGTTACGTTTAAGTGCAGGAGTTGCAGCTCGAGGATTGCAGAAGAGTATGTCAGCAGTCAGCATGGCTTCTGAACACGCTGGACTAGATTTTGTCCACAGAGGCTGAGTATAAAAGAGGTCTTATGTTCTGTCAGCCAGAGTCCAGAATATGGCTACACACTTAGCTTCACTCACCAGCCACAGTCTTCCCTTCCTAAGGGAGAGCCAGCCTTCCTCCAACTTCCCGCTCATGCAAAATTAATTTCTATGCAAAACAAAGTAAAATTTTTGCATGGAGAAACGATCCCAGGTCAGGAGCGTTTAAGTCCAAGCTAGTGTAGAAGTGTGAGATGTATCATCAGAGAGTAATATTTATGTGTTTCACATGGGCATGGAGCAGGAAGAAGCTCTGTGTGGGGCAGTACACAGGATTTGCAGCTCCTTCATTCTCCATGTCTTCTCTAACCTGTGTGGAGGGCAGTATGACTTGATTCTTTGTTGAACTGTATAACCTCTGCCCCTGCAGTGAAAGTTTTGCTATTGGGCTAGAAAGATAGCAGAGCTTTTCTGTTGGGTAGGTGAGGTTCTCACTGGTCACAAGAGGGAAGGACCAAACCTTCTGGTCTCTGGGGGAGGGCTGGAGCTCCCTGTTATTAGGGTTTTGCTCCTGCGTTTGAATTCTTTTCCCTACCCAAGGGCATAGCACCAGTTTCTGGCAGATATTGATCTGAAAGATGACATAAAGGAGAAATGTTTGTAGCAATGTCTCTGATGTACTAGGCAGATCCTTAACCAGCAGGTTGTTTATACAGTGGTACCACCTTCGGCCACGGTCTGAAGAACAGGGACTACCAGTACTGGAATTTTGTGAGAAGCTCAGGCCAGTTTGTGCCTGTTGGTTTGGAAATGTGGACTGAGACCCAGTATGCGGAAAAGGACATTTGGATCAAAGGGGACCAGAGGGTCTGAAATGTTAGTGTATAGGAGTCTAGGCTTGTCAGTGGCTAGGGTGCAAATGATCTTGGATATTCAGATTTTCAGCACTGGTATTGGTAATCTGTGTTCTGCTGAAATCCTATATTAGGTGTCTTTTTTTATTCTGGGTTTGACTTGTAATCTTTGAGAACTGCGGTTACTAGATACTAAAAGGTTGCACCGTGCACAGCTTAGTGTTGTCTCGATTGAAACACTGAGGTCAAAGGCCAGCAGAAGTCAAAGGTCCCTGAAAACTAACCATATGCATGGGCTCGCTGAGTCTTCTCCCTCTGTGTCATGAAGACAAATGGCATTTTTAAAAATTCTCCCAATGAACTAGCATTCATTTTCTGGCGTCCCTTCTTTATTGCTTCCTAATGAGCTTCATTCCCATCACCTCTAGCCTCCTGCTTTCGAACCTGCATTTACACCCATGCATAAAGAGAAGCAAATTGAACAAATTAATTAAGTTGGCCTGTCTAATGAAATGGGCTTTGGTGACTTCTGGGTTTTTGCCTCTTGCTTTTTATGGAAATCTTCTGTAAATCTTTGATGGCCACAGTTGCTGGGCTTTTTCTGTCTGTAGGGTTGGCAAGAACACCAGATTTTCTTTGTGTGGTGTCTCAGATTTAACTGAGAACATTTCATTCTCTGTCTATATTTATATTTATATATGTATTACATACACGTGTGTATTTTTACTCATTATTTGTGTATTTATGGTGGTCGTTTTACTGGCTTGTTTATTTTTTTTGGCAATGGAATTTTCATAAAAGTGCTTTTCAGGAGCTATTTGGAATAACATCCATTACTTTGGGAAGGGGATCTGTGCTATTACAGTTCACAAAACTTCCTCTCAGCCCCGGACTGGTTGGGGTGTATTTTCTCGCCTGTTCTTCCCATGCTGCTTTGTTTGCTCTCTGGGTCAGGTCAGCTGATTCAAAATCAAGTGTTAGCTAGATTATGGGTTTTTTTTAACCTGTTAAAAGCTTGTGTGTGAGCTGGCACCTGACATTGCCTCCTGAAATGTTCCTATTGAAATCTGCACCCAGATATAGTTGTGCTTATCCTGCTCTTTTTTTTTTTTCCCACCAGTATCACTTCTTTGCACTGGAGGAAGGCAGCTGCCTTAAACTGTAAAAGTCTGCTAATTTCAATGAATTGTGGATAACTGGGGACCTGGCTGTGCCCATGTTTTTGTTCCTCATTATTACTGCTTTCCTCTTGGCCTCGGGTGAGGATCTTTACCTTTGTGCTGCAGGCTGCCTAGGGATAAAATGCACGTAGCATCTCCATGTGCAAATTCATTATTATCTTTAGAGGGCTTTGAGAGATTCTGTAGAAGCATGAAGGAGCAGGGCGAAACTACTGAACTTGCAAAGGTTAAGTGTGGATCTAAGAAAGGACTGTTCCACTTTTGACCATTTACTAGTATCAGCTGTTGCCTGTAAACACCCGCTGCATATGAAGCAGTTGGTGCAATGGAGCTGTTCTTTTGTATGATATCGGGTGTTACTATCAGCCAATCCAAGCTTACCCTTGGCGAAGACAAATAATGACAGCCACATTTCTGTTTTGTATCAGCAATACTTTTTATTCCTCCTCACATATGCCCTTTGCTGCATATCATTGCAGGGGTTTAATTCTGGTTATAGATGACTAGGACTGATAGCCTCCACCTGATTTTTACAAGATAGCTATTTAATCCCGAATTTCTAAGTGCTGTTTCTTAACACAGTGCTAGTATTACCAGATGAAAGTGCTATGGATTCTTTCCAAGGAATATGTGAATAATTTTAAATTCCTCTGCTGAAACTGCTTTTACTGAACCTTTTTCCCTTCCTGTCTGCACTGTGTTTTCACTTTGAAGTAATAAATACATATAGTCTTTTGGTATCTATATAGTTACCTTGACCATTTTCATCCTTTTTATTCCACAGCTCATCACTTCATTATACCTGAAAAACAGTGATGTTCCTGTGAAGTGAAGGTTATATAAAACCCTGTTCTGGTATGAAATAGTACCTGCAACTTCAATAGTGGTTAATGGAAGATCTAAAATGTCATACGT
The DNA here is from genome assembly GCA_013397275.1 of Burhinus bistriatus. Lineage (NCBI taxonomy): Eukaryota > Metazoa > Chordata > Aves > Charadriiformes > Burhinidae > Burhinus > Burhinus bistriatus. The sequence goes on along the minus strand of VYXH01010013.1, from coordinate 11,621 downwards.
TGAAATGTCAGTGGGAATCTGAATCTGATTCAGCTTTCAGTGTTGGTACTCTGTTAACTTTAGTAGCGTTATTGCACAATGAGAAATATAAATTTTAAACTAGTCCTTCTGCACCTCTTAATTCATTGCACATAAGTGTGTCCAAGAGGAACAGTACAAGATTTTGTTCCTGCTTCTTCCATCACACAGTTTATCATGCAATATTTTACCATTCTGCAGCTAGAATGTGTGCAGATGGTTGATAAATATGGAAATATGAATTATTTTACACACTTGCTACAGTATAGTATGGATGATGGGTTTATTTCAGTTCCTGGATGTGAAATTGATAGTCCAGTCTTAGAAGGAACGAAGGTGATCCAGAATAAAACAAAAGCCAGCAATGGGGAGTTGATATTGAGAGAAAGAGGTACTCAAAAACTTTCAGCTACATCCTCTTCCTGTTCTTGTGGGTTTTTTAATATGCTCTTGGTGTCTTTATGCGTTCCTACTACCCCAATGATAGAAAGGCCATAAATGGCTCTCTGTGGGAGGCTTAAAATGCCAGAAAGCGCTCCTGAAGATGTAGGCTGGGTCTGTGTTGCTAACAGTGTTGCCCTTTGGGAGTCAGACTTGCTACTTGAAAAGCTGCATATCGGTGGTATTTTTATTTGCGTTCTTTCCTTTTAGTTTGAGATACCAGAAATACATTATCTATGTTGAGAAGAGTGGCAAGGGTGACCTAACCTCTAGGTGAGGTTTTGGACAGTTTCATTAGTCCTTCTACATTCAGGTTCACTGGCTGCAGCTTTCAGAGTTGAAGGACCCTCTTCCTGGCTGGAATTTCCTGCAGGCAAGGCAAGAAGAATTCAGCTTATTTTAGAGGGCCAAAGTTTGTTGTTGACAATGAGGATCTGCATGCCTCAGATTGTTGCAGTCCTGACAGAGGAGCTGTCATTACAGAGATGGAGGGCTAAATTAGACGGGTTCTAATTGTACAGTTTACTTGCAGAACATAAAATACACATTAAAATGGCCATGTTGGTTTGTGGGTTTTTTTCTTTAATTCCACACCCCCCCCGCCCTCATTTTATGTAAGCTAAGGTTCTTACAAATATTTCACTGCTTTGAAATGGGCCAGAAGCTTGTGTAAGACTTTGACAGAGCTGTTGCCATTTGTGCTTAAGGGAGGTCTGATGCTTAAGGGAGGTCTGGCTTGAAATTTTGCCAGAGAGAAGGAACAGCACAGCAGCATCAGTGCAAGCCTGCTCACGTTGCCTCACCAGCGCGCCTCCGCTTCACCATGTGGGCATTGTTCTTGGGAATTCTATGGACGATTTTCACATGAACTCAAAAACTGGCACTAGGATTTAACCTAGGAAGTACCTGACGGTGTCTCCTGAGATCAAGGCTAACAGGAATAGAGGTGAAATAACTTGTTTAAAGCTGCGCCGCGGGAGTAATGAGCCTGGGAATTACCCTAGGCCAGTATCTTAACTGCTGAATGATTCAGCCTTGTTGTGATGCCATTTCTTCCCAGTGAAACGAGGGTACTAGACTGCACAAAGAGGCATAAATGCAACAGAACCTTCTAGATTTTGTTGCCACATAACTGTTATGCCTTAGGAGAAGCAGTTCCCTCGCTTGTGCCTTGGAATGCCTTGGGAAGCGGCTCTCTGGGTAACATTATAGTTTTATAGGGACTAATTCAATTCTTTTAGTTGTGAAAGATCTCTTCAGATAGTTAGGAAGAATGAAATAAGGGAGGAAACAAAATAAGATGTGCGAGGAAAACAAATAGCATATTTTTTTTGTCAGTTTTCTTCAGGAAAAGAAGCCCCGACAACTATGTGCTCTACATGTTTGACGTTAATTCACTTTATGGGAGTTGGCACTGCAGAGAATATATATTTATAGGGATGTATTCACACAACTTCTGCTTCACACACACTACTGATTTAGATGTCTAATTTAGGAGCATAGGCTCTCTCTGTAGTCAGTGGAGCCGAAATTAATGTCTCTGAATTACACCCTGAAAGGACATACCTTTCTCCACTGACTTCAGAGTGACCTGAGGCTCCTAATTTAGGCACATAAGTCACATGCCCAGTGTATTAGCCTTGTGTAAACAGTGCTCTGATTAAGTGTTGGCCCTGGCACTGCCTTCTCCCCACAGGCAGTGAACTCTTTGGGAGATCACTACTTTGTCAGAGTGGAGTGTGTCTGAAGACAAGGATGATCTTCCCTGGCTGGATGTAGCTCAGTTTTGGGACCAGCCTCGTTTAATATCTTTCTTGATGATCTGGATGAGGGGATTGAGTGCACCCTCAGTAAGTTTGCAGATGACACCAAATTAAGTGGGAGTGTTGATCTGCTTGAGGGTAGGAAGGCTCTGCAGAGAGATCTGGACAGACTGGATGGATGGGCTGAAGCCAACGGCATGAGGTTTAACAAGGCCAAGTGCCGGGTCCTGCACTTGGGTGACAACAGCCCCAGGCAACGCTACAGGCTTGGGGAGGAGTGGCTGGAAAGCTGCCTGGCAGAAAAGGATCTGGGGGTCCTGGTGGACAGCTGGCTGAGCATGAGCCAGCAGTGCCCCCAGGCAGCCAAGAAGGTCAATGGCATCTTGGCCTGTATCAAGAATAGTGTGGCCAGCAGGAGCAGGGAAGTGATCGTGCCCCTGTACTCAGCGCTGCTGAGGCTGCAGTTTGAGTACTGTGTTTAGTTTTGGGCGCCACAGTATAGGAGGGACATTGAGGTGCTGGAGTGTGTCCAGAGAAGGGCAACAAAGCTGGTGAGGGGTCTGGAGAACATGTCTTATGAGGAGTGGCTGAGGGAATTGGGATTGTTTAGTCTGGAGAAGAGAAGGTTGAGGGGGGACCTTATTGCTCTCTACAACTACCTGAAAGGAGGTTGTAGTGAGATGGGAGCTGGTCTCTTCTCCCAAGTAACTAGCAATAGGACAAGAGGAAACGGGTTCAAGTTGCGCCAGGGGTGGTTTAGGCTGGACATTAGGAAAACAATTTTCCCGGAAAGAGTTATCAAACATTGGAACAGGCTGCCCAGGGAGGTGGTTGAGTCACCATCCCTAGATGTGTTTGAAAGTCATGTAGATGTGGTGCTTACAGATGTGGTTTAGTGGCAGATGTGGTAGAGTAGGGTCAATGGTTGGACTAGATGATCTTAAAGGTCTTTTCCAACCTAATGATTCTATGATTCTATTCTATGATTCTAGTCAGATATAAGTGCCTCCATGATTTGAGGGCAAAGACACATTTGGATACAACTGTGCCTAAGATACCTTTTAGACACTGAGGGAAAAGGGGACTCCCTACTGCAGATCCAGCCATGCAGGTGGCAGGGCATGTAGCAGCAGAAAGTGCCTGCAAGCTAATATGTGCATATACTAGCTGCCATGGATGTTACCTTAGTATGAACTGAGCTTAAAACAACACCCCCAACCCTGGGGGCGGGGAAAAAAAAAAA
>VYXH01010012.1:320045-367913 GCA_013397275.1 Burhinus bistriatus | reverse complement strand
CACTTGGAGAAGGAAGTTGTCATCAATGTATTCCAGGAACCTCCTGGATTGCTTATATCCTGCTGTGTTGTCCCTCCAACAGATGTTAAAGTGGTTGAAGTCCCTCATGAAGACCCAGGTTTTTGAATGTGAGGCTGCTCCTATCTGTCTATAAAGGACCTCATCAGCTCAGTCTTCCTGGTCAGGTGGCCTGTAGCAGACTCTCACTGTAACATCACCTGTCTCTGCCCACCCTTTAATCCTGACCCATAAGCTTTTGCTTGGCTCCTCATTCATTCCCAGGTGGAGCTCCATGCACTCCAGCTGGTCATTGACATAGAGGGTGCCACCCTTCCCCTGCCTGTCCTTCCTAAAGATCCTTTATCCTTCCATTCCAACACTCCAGTCATAGGAGCCATCATCCCACCATGTCTCTGTGATGCCAATAAGATCATAGCCCTGCAGGCGTGCACAGATCTCTTAACTTCTCTTGATTTTTCCCCATGCTATGTGTGTTTGGATAGAGGCATTTAAGTTGGTCCCCTGAAGATGCTGACTTACTGGCTGGAGTGGCTGGTACTCCTTTGTGCTGCACCCTAGGTCATCTCCTGCTGAACTGTGATCATTCTCCAGGCTCTGGGCATCTGTTGCTGGCATTGGCATCAAACTGGTTGGAGTAGGATGGATCAAGGTTCCCCTCCCCTGGCAACTTTAGTTTAAAGCCCTCTTCACGAGTTTGGCAAGCCTCTGACCAAAGATGTTCTTCCCCTTCTCTGACAGATGGACCCCATCAGGGCCCAATAGACCAGGTTTCTCAAAGCGGAGTCCCATGATCTAAGTAGCCAAACCCCTGGCTGTGGTACCAGTCCTGTAATCGTTTGTTGACTCAACAGATTTGGCTGGCCCTTTCGACCACCTTCCCTTTGGCCGGGAGGACTGATGAAAAAACTACCTGTGCTCCAGAGTCCTTTACCACTGCTCCCAGGGATCTGTAGTCCTTCTTGATACTCCTCAGACTGCTCCTGGCAATATCACTGGTGCCATGTGAAACAACAGCAGCAGATAATAGTCAGTCCTCTCTCTCTGGAATTACTCAAAACCAGCGTCCTTCATATGTATGAAAAAGAACTGGTTAAAACATTTTCTTTTCCTTTCCCTTGTTTGGTAGCACACAATGCCCCTGACAGCCTGTGTACAGTCCTGAAGAGCTCCTGTTCGCACTGGTGGTGTTTTCTGACTACTCTGCAACACCAGTCTCTCCCTCAGACCAAACTGGCTATGTTACAGAGGTGGGTGAAGGAATCCTTGTGACACAGGAAATGGTTTTCACCTTCTCCTCTTAAATGAATTTTTATTGCAAAAGGCTACAACCCAAAATGAGCTCAGAGGCTGCTAATGACTTCTACTTCCTAACACTCATCCAAACACCTCCTGCTGCCCTTTCAGCTTTGTTCATTCACTCTAATGCCTTCTCTCTCCCCCTTCTCTGGTTAGCTCAGGCTGTGAGTCACCGTGTGATGTGCTGCCTAGGAGGGATAAGAGGGGAGAAGAAGCAGAGGGAAGTGGCCAACCAGGAGATATGAGTCCTCTGGCAGGCCCAGTATGTAGCAGAACTTTCTACTAGGCCAGCCAGCAGTCGGGAGACGTAAATAGTCTGACTGGCACCAGCTGGGAAGTACATAGTCAAAAGGTGCACGTTGCCTCATCCCTGGTGGGCAGCAGAGACTGCCTTGTGGGCCAGACCGGGCCAGCAAGTTGGCTGCAGCACAGGCCTGCCTTACAACCTAAGCTGGAGAATATAATTTTCCTTCTGAAATAACGAAATATTGCCCTTAATTTACTGAGCTATTTTGGAATATGAGATACAATTGCTAAGTTAGTTACTTGGATGGGTGCTGCTCCCTTATTTGAATTTTCCAGAGAATGACATGCGTGCCATCAGCATGGCATGTCTTTTCAGTCCCCCCTTCTCCTCACCTCATTCACCTCCACGGTGCTTTTTAGACATGTATGATTTGCTATTCCTGCTACCTGGCCTGGAACAACAGCCTCTGCCCCATGGGCTTCATGCTCCATAACAACGATCTTACTTAAACCGGGGGCTGCCTTCTAGAAAATGGTAGCATTTTCCAATTAAAACAGGTATGTTTTCTTCCTGTATGAAGAATGCCTTTATACTTCCTCAGAAGATCAGTTCCAAATAACACTCCTATGCCACTACCCCACTCTCCCCAGCTCCCTTGCTTATTTAACATTGTCAGTTATACAATAGTTAGCTGTTTTCCATTAACCTTCTTCAGTGACCTTGGCAGGGCACAATTTTTTACAGGCCCCCTCCAGAAGGGAGGATCTTTTCCAGCTGTTCAGGTAATATAAAAATATGTTCTTGAAAACTAACCCAGACCTCATTCTACAGCCCTCAGCCTTAACTGACAGAATGGTACTGTTTGATAGAGGAAGAGCGTTCAAGAACACTGGTGGCCTAGAATTTGCTGGTAGGTGGTTTATGGCCCTATTCCTGCACTGGTCTTTCCAACAGTAGTGGGGCATCCCATTTAAAATGCCCAATCCTTCTTTTTTACATACGAAATAAAATCCTCTCCATTATTTACAAGTAAACTCTGAGTCTTAGCTCTTTATTTCCATTGGCTTGCATAGATCAGTACTTTGTCTTGCAAGTCCTCTTATGATCATAAGCAATGCTCTCTGTGATCCAACTTGGGTTGGGATCCCATACACTTTTCTAGCCTACAGACCAGTGCACCTTTGCTGTCTGGTCTAATTGCTTTGCTGAATGTTACAGGTTTGTGATTCACTATTGTATTCCAGTCACTCTTTGACCTGCATTAGCAATGAGGTAGTTTTGTTCTAGACTAACCTGTACTGTCACGTCCCACACTCTCAGATGTTTCTGTGGCTGGATGCCTGAAATGATTTTCTAAATCTCTGCAAGATTTTCCAACTTCTCATTTCTATACAGGTATTTTGGTACAAGGAAAAAATGCAGAGGGAAATTCTAGCTTCTCTCTATTCCCCAATTCTTCTGTCTAGTAGGAAGCACTTAACGATTATTCTTTCGAAGTTTGCTTCCTAATTTGACCATTTTCTCTGGATATTCCGACCAAGAGAAGCAAAAGAAACACCTCCTGGCCTTTTGGGAATACCTATGAATGTACTGCACACATAGAACAAGGAAGCACAGCCATAAGTCTACAGGATTTAAGACACACCAAAATCATTATTTTGGTAGAAAAGGGGAGGAAGAGTTAGAGGAACCAACCTTTAACTTATCCACAAGAGTCAACCTCAGACTACAAAAAGAACTTCATGAATTGCTTGGGGAGTTGATAAAGTAATAGTAATTGATGTATTTGGACGGAATGACAGTTGTTAACACACTTCTGTTTTCTGGCAACAGGAGTGTGGGGGCTGGAGTCGATGTCATTTCACTCTATCTGCGTTCAGAAAAAGAACACAAAAGAATCTGATTTTTTATTGTTAAGCTGGCAGTACACAGACTCACAGTTTCTGAGTTCTGGAAAGCCAGACATTCTTCTTAACTGAAGAATATTAAAGCAAGACAGCTTGAACTCTGCTTTAGGCCCAGGAGTGTAAATCTGGAATAAATTCACTGGTTTTGATGAGGATACTTTGGATTTACACCAGTGACTGAGAATAGAACTTGGCTCTGTATCTTATCCTTCTGGTGGCAGTGAAAAATACAATCCTAATAGAGGTGCAAGTGATCACAGGAGTATTCTCGTACTGGTTCTACGCTTAACTTTTAGATGCAGGATTTAAGACTGTGGAACAACATCCAGCTTACACAAGAGTACTTTTGGACAACCTGTAAAAGGAGTAGCAATCTGATGCTTGCACTGCTCATATAGCTTCCCTATATGGGCATCTCTCACTTTGTGAGAAGACATTCAGAAAATATTCTCATGTTTTATTTTTTTCTTGATTGAAATTTATGGCTATAACACACAAAAATAGTTTATACAGTAGTTGTTCAGAAAAAGGCTATGTGGAGTTGGAGGAACTGAAGAAACCTGAATAGTTTTTGTTGTAATGCCTTTACAGAAAAGTCAGCTATGGAGTAGATCATTATAGACACAGACATTATCAACTTTTGAACTGCGGCACTATTCTTTCTGGCCCAAACTTGTTTTATTGCAAGTAACTGGTTTGCAGATGAAAATGCTACAGACACAGTAAAGCTGTATAAGCCTGATGAACTGTTTTGACAAGATTGTCTCTTTTGTGAGAACATGTATGGGAAGTCTTACAGTCATATAGCTAGAACCAGTTCTAGCCTTCAAAGGTTAATTTTTTTTTTCTTTCAGATAATATGCCATATCCTGCTATGATTTTCCAGTTGTTTACTTGCTATAGTGCAAAGATTTCCTAAGCCACCCTTCTTGGCATGATGAATCCACAGATACAGTGCTTTAAAATGATACACAGATGGGAAAGTTTCTAACAGGCATCAAAGCCATTAGATTTGTATTGCTTTTCCTATTGTTTGGTAATCACTGAGAGGGAGTGGATCCCTCTGTGACCTGGCTAATTGAAATGAAAGTCACAGAGTATTAAAAACAAATGGGAAGATGGAAAAGAAAGTTGCAGTAGGATTTTCAAAGGAGTTTTCAATCTCATGGACATTCATTGTCACTTGAGTGCCCAACTGCCTCAGGCTGCATTGGAAGTCCCACCATGAGAGCTGGAAAAAACAAAACCCCAGCTAACTCATACCTCTAAACTTAAAAAAAAACAACCAAGAAGAATCTACAGTCACAGACTAAATAGAGCATGATTTGGGGCCATGCTGTGCTTCTGTCACTGGCTTTAATTGGGCAAGCACGTTCATGTGCTTTGATTTTTCCTAGAGACGGAAAAGAATTAATAGAAGTGTCATCAAGCAACATATTTTGCTCTTTATTCATTTTGATAATCCCTATCCTTCACTGGAAACTACTGCCAGTGTACTTAAAATGTAATGTCTTAATCGCACAATCCCTTAAACACAATGAAGTGATGTTCTTTAAAGTTTAAAGGGATGATATGAGAAAACCCAAACACTTTTGGTGCTGAACATTCATGAGACACAGTGTCTCTGGCTTTTCTCCCATTTCTGAATACTTAACAGTTGAAACCAAGTGATATTCCAGTCCAGTAAAGCACTTACTCTTTGCATAATGGTTGAGGGACATGAATGGCTTTATGAAATCAATTAAAGCATTTATGAACTTAAAATAACTAGATAATGCCTTTAGATAAGTTAAAGTAACTAGATAATGCTTTCAGATGCATTCTAACCCAGTTTACTCTGAGTCAACAAATAGATCTTTATTTTTTTTTTATTGTTTGATACTTCTTTCAGCCTTAATTTTGCATAGTAAGCCAATAGACTGACTGCACTGGCATGGGCTTCTTTTGAGGCAGGAACCATGTCTCACTGTAAAAGAAGTGTCTAAGCATGTCTCATTGGGCTTAATGAACAGAGCTTTTATTGATGTCATTAGAGATACATCTAGTGATATCTACTTTCTAATGAAGACTATGTTCAGTCACACAGATGGCACATCTGTTTTATATGACTTTTCTTGAAAGTTATTTACATGAAAGTCCATTACTATTCTGGATTCTGTTTATATTTGTTGGGACTTTCCCACATGGGATTATTGGACATAATGACTACAGAACCACCAACACTGCACAGTTACAGTAAAATACGTACAACTTCCTGGGTGATCAAGTGTGACATGGGTGAAACCATAAACACAAATGAGCTCAACATGCCTCTCTGATTTGTTTTGTCTTTCATTTGCTCTGTGCATAGAAAAGATCCACAGAGTAGATGCAAGTATTACCCAGACATTACTGTTTTGTTTTTATGTTCTCAGTGTTTTTTGGGACATTAAGAATTTTTACCAGTGGTCACTGTGGTCTGCTAGCGGTAAGGCAGAAATATTGCTATGGGTTGACAATCTTTCTTGACCCTGCTGTAATAATGACACAAGACTGAAAGGTTTCATCACTGTTGTGACGATTGACAACTGTATGGCTGCATGCTAAGAAATCTGAGATACTCCAGTGGTGAGAGAGTCTTAGATCTAGAAGGGAAAACAGTAGTTCACTTTTCCTCCATAACCTTCAAACCTAAATATTGTTCTACGTGCTTACACTGTAGCTCAGGTAATTCTACTGTTTTCTTGCTTATTGGATATGGGTTTAGTCCATGTTTTTTCTACAAATATAGATACTAAACACTGCATGGGGTAGCAGTTGGTGGGGCAATTAGTAGTGCTGCTTGCAATACAAGTTGCAGTCAAGTTGCAGTATGCCTATATTCAGCTGAAGAATGGAATCAGAATACAGTTGCCAGTAAATATCATCATGATTGTTAGCTGATTATTCACCAGCTAGATAGAGGAATACAACATCAGAAAAAAATGGGCATATATTTAACTTGCACTTAAAATACTACTTCTTAACATATAAGAACTGATGGGCCTTCTCCAAAATTATTCTTCAGTTAAAGCTTTGTCTCATTAGCCTGACAGAATTTGCATTAAAATAGGATACCAGCTTTTACTCCATGTTCTGAAGGCATAAAAAAAGATACAGTATGGATAACATAAATAGCTTATTTCCTTGTCAGAGGTTCCACTAGTACAAAATACTATTGGCAAGCTGATATTAAGGCAAAAACCACAAATCATACCAAATCCTTTTGTTTAGAAAATGACATACAAGAAAGGAAAACTAAGTTTATGTATGATGAACCTGCTCCCTTAGAAAACTGTCTATCCAGCTACTTTTAATTTGAAAAGATTTGTAACAGTTTTAGTATAAGGCATTTTGGAAATCCAGTACCAAAACAACAATAACATTAAAAAGACCAAACAGCACAAATAATTAAGTATACTTAATTATTTTACTGTTGATTTCTCAAGGTTTTTAGTGCTCTAGAGAGACAGACAAAAACCCTGAATCTACAGGATTATATAAATGGTTAGGCAATTAATAAACCTTAAAGTGTAGATCTATTGCTATAGAAAAAGTGATGTCACTTCTGAGTTGGTACAGTATTTATTTCATCTCAACCACCGACACAGCAGGACTACTTTTAGTATCTCATTCCTGAAAAACATTCTTAATTTGAAAGTCCAGATTTGTTATCTTTTCACACTGCACAGCAGACATCAGTCAGGGTGTTGAAATCCATGGTTTGACATGCAATGCTTTGAACGTCCTGGGAGCACAGAAAAAGCTGTGTGATTGAATCTTTGTCCTCTTTCAAATAAGTCTTTCAGGCACAGTTCTGGCATTAGATCAGCAAAACCTCAACTGACAGTCATGACCAGGATGGTAGGAGGCTTTCCTTCTTTCTTTCTTTCTTCTCTTCTTTACTGGTCCATGTGTATTCATTCTTCTCTTCTATCTCCCAAACAATCACGACAAAACAAAGAAAAGAAACAAATCTTGTGACACATGTAACTAAGAAGCCTGGTTGGTCTTTTAACCTCATTTATTTGTATTTTTACTGGGTAAATCCTTCACGGCAGGAGCTGTCTCCTTCCCAAGTTTGTACAAGGTGCAACTCTGGAGGGGGCCTTTGGGAATGACTGTCATCAATCCGAAAATAACAAATGCTGAGTTTGATCCAGAATGGTGCATTTGCAAAGCATATACACTATATATTTTAGGTTTCCAAACTTACTGCAATTAACAGAGTCAAAGGTAAAATCTTTCTATCTCTTCCTTATGTGACTAAACAAGCATTTCTAATTGGTTTTTATTAGAACCAGTAGGCAAATTTCACAGCTCTCAAGATATGCTACAACAAAACTGAACTATGCTACAGCTTCAAATCTTCAGCTGCATTTCTATATAGATCTGAGAAGTCCCTGATTGCTTGGTGATCTGAACTGGTTTCTAACATCTAACTTACTCTTGAAGATGTACATAGGGTAGATCAATATAGAAATGCCATAACAAATTTTGTATTTTAAATTGAATATACCAATAGAAGTTATTATATAACATAGACCAATAGCTCTTGAATAACTTACATCAATTTTCTGAATCTTTTCTGCAACTTGCATTTCTTCTACTAATTCTTCCCTTTCAAGCTTTCTGAATACCTCTTTGATTTTGCAACTATGGTACCCACTTGTGACAAGTCACGTCACTTTCAGACAGTGGTAACTAGTAAGCAAAGCTAGCCAATGTGTCACCCAGGATTTACTGCAGTAAACTATGTGGTGGTGTGAGCTACAGCCCCTTCCCTGCCAGGGAGCAGCCAAAGCCTCTACCACAACTTGCTGCCAACCGCAGCGGGGCTTGCAAGGACTGCTGCATGGGACAGGTGCTTACAGGGGTGCGAGACCCATTGCAGAATGTCAAAGATGAGTGTTCACGACTCAGTTGCTGCCTGTGGTGCAGCATGGGACCTTCTGGTCTGTGTTCACCAACTCTGCCTTATGCCATGCCTGGTTTTTCCAGCTTGATCTCTTGCCTGTTGTTGTGCTCCCAGTTTCAGTTGCCGTTCTGTTGATTTGGCTGCAGTCAGCAGGGTTTATGACTGTCTTATACAAGCCCTGAGAGACAGCTTTGTTGGTGTGAATAATTCTCTCTCTAAGTCCCCTAATTACTGCTAATATTTGTTTTGTTTTCATAACAGCTCCAAGCCAGATTTTCCGTGAGGAGGTTACCAATAATGTTGCATACCCTGAGGAGTTCATGTGCATGCTCTCCTGCTGTGTCAACTTTTTACTCATTCTTGGTAAACAGATCTTGTCTGGGACAAGTGTGGCCCGAAAGATGACATGTGGTGCACTGATGCTCATCTGGGTTTTAGGAAAATGCATGACCAGTTGAAGTCTGTCCCATATCTGTGACTGCCGGTGGTATCAGATTCCCCTCGTGCTGTCTCCTCTGTGTGAGCAGCCAAAGCCAAGCTGTTTCAAGGTACAGGCCAGATTACGGCAGTGTTGTTTAATTTCCTGTCCAGCATTTAGCTCCCCACATTTTCCTTGTGGATTGCTCCAAACTGCCAGCCCGACCACGTGATCTGATGTGCAGCCAGCTGGCTGGAGTACAGTCAGAGCCTGGTCAATATTTGGAAAGAAGTACATACGTTGCCTGATTTCAGCTGAAATAATGGAATATCCATAAATACAACATAATTTTTGAAGAGGTTGAGCAGCTCGTCATTTGCCAGATTGGTAAATAATGTCCTTAGTCCACCCATCAAACAAATTAAAGTGCTTCTACAAAAGCAAATCAGAAGACAAGGTAGTGCAAAACTGTCTCAAGCACCTTGCCAGTGGTCCCAAACCTGAGCTTTGTCTCTCGAAATTCTATTTCTCAACAAAAGCAACAAAAGTTAGGGACATAAGTAGTTAATAAAATGCATAACATTTTAAAATTCTTCTACACTCGCAAATGCAAAACCACTTAGCTCCCCTGCCCCTTCATAGTCTGGCTCACCCTTATCTTTATGAACAGGAGCTGGCAGAAAGATTGGAACAGTAAAAAGAAAAAGTGAATTCAAAACAGCATTGTGGATTGCATGGGCCACTGTCCTACTTTGGATACCTCTTGACCTGGTCTAATGAACTAAAAAGAGCAGGAAAGTGCGGGTGCAGACGTTAGGTCTGAGAACTGCGGAGCAGATGCTGGGCAAGGGGAACTGTACAGGACTTACCATCTTATTTTCTTGTCATAGGTATCTTGTGCTTTCCATGCCACAGTCACTTGTCTTGATGATTAACTAGTTTCTAAACAATCTATATTAATCAGCCTGCTGTGGGGTAGGAAATTCATTAATGAGTTATTTAAGTAACTGGATGAGATCTTGGCCCAACTCTCATTGACCTCAGTGCGAGGATTTTACCCCTCACGACTTGAAAAAGACAGTGACTTAGGTATCGCTTGCTTCCCTAAATATAAACAGATTACGCTATTAAATTACCTCATCACTTTTATATTAATGTAGGATTTATTTATTTATAAAGAAGAGTACAAACATGAATGTTGTAACAGCTGAGAAACATAGTGAAAAATAAAAGTGGGATGAACATCTTTCAGAAAATACATTTACTTTAATTCATGACTCAGGCCTAATTCTTGCCATGATTTTGTTACAATAAATTCTAAAACAAATAAGATCACAGTGATAAAATGACGTCTCTTACCAATGAATACCTAGTGCACACATGCAAACAGTTAAGCTGTCTGCCTACTCTGCCAGCTAAAAAACACCTCAACTTAATCTTTCACTGTTATTTCCAAAGCCATCTTTGAAGTTTGATCTGAAACAGCTCATCCTCTGAACAATATCTCAGCCTTCCTTGCCCCTCAAAATAATTTAATTAGAAGAAAAACAAACAATTCTATTGTTCCCATGATTAATACTCACTTTTGCCTGAAACCTCCTGAAACTGTGCAGGAGATCTCTTTTGTTGTAAATCCTTTGTCGATATGCATCTGAGTTGCTTGAAGTAAGAGATTTCTCAATTACAGCAACCCAGAAGTATTAAAAATGAAAAGGTTTTGGTCAGGAAATATAATTTCATTGAAGGCAAGTTGCTCCTCAGGAAAGAATAATTTAATATTTTGATCTAGAAATAAAAATAATTTTGAAATTTTTATGATGTGAAATTTTGGCATTTTTTAAATGATTTTTTTTTTTAAAATGCCTGTACAGACACAATAAATCCACAGTTACTTGTAAGTGTATGACATTTAATGGTATTGAAAAGATTAACACCAGTAAGAGATGCTTACTAGTGTTAATGCTTACATTTGAGAAAACATCTCAAGTGAAAAATGGAGAACAATTAAAATGGAATTTCACACGCAGTAGCTTATTGCATTGGCTTTTTTTATTATCAGTCAAGAGAAACTGACACTGTTAAAGTGTGACCATTTTACATATCTACTTCAAGATGAAATTATTGACACTGGAATGCCTACAACTATGCACTTTATAACTTAGGGTCACTATCTCAACTGTAGAGGTCTACAATAGGTGAGGTAAATCAAAAGGAAGAAGAATTAAAGTATATATATTGCCTTGTTCCACGTCTTCAACTTTCTCTATAATTCCTGTTTTTCTGTGACTTATCGTAGTATACAATTTCAAGGCTTTCTGATTCTAGAAAACTAAGTTACTGATAGTAAAAATTCCTCTCTCACTAATGTTTTCCAAGCTGCATATAGTGATTGTCACTTGCATATTGCAACACCAGCAACAGGGAAAAGTGTGAACAATTCCTGTAACACTTTTTTTTCCATTTAGGTTTTTATAAAGTAGTCACACACAGCTACAGTCTTGCAATGTAATGATGGTGACATTATGAGATAAGAGTCTGATTGGTTATAACAGGAGCAATAAATGGGAAAAAACTAATCACTCATTTTTTGGCAAAGAGATGAAAGCAGTAAGATTTTACAATTTTACCCCTTTATTTAGTTAATATTTATTTTTCAGTACCAGACTGGATCTCAGTGTTCTAGCATACCTCTAATGACCATTGGCTGTGAAATATCTTTATGCACAGATGAGAGAAGAGAAGAGAAGAGAAGAGAAGAGAAGAGAAGAGAAGAGAAGAGAAGAGAAGAGAAGAGAAGAGAAGAGAAGAGAAGAGTTGAGTTCCAGCTGGAAGTGACCTGCAATGATCATCTAGTCCAACTGCCTGACTTCAGGGCTGACCAAGTTAAAGTATGTTATTAAGGGCATTGTCCAGATGTCTCTTAAACACTGACAAGCTTGGGGCATTGACCACCTGTCTAGGAAGCCTGTTCCAGTGTTTGACCACCCTCTCAGTAAAGAAATGTTTCCTGATGTCAAGTCTGAACTTCCCTTGATGCAGCTTTGAACCGTTCCGATGTGTCTTATCACTGGATACCAGGGAGAAGAGCTCAGCACCTCCCTCTCCACTTCCCCTCCTCAGGAAGCTGTAGAGAGCAATGAGGTCGCCCCTCAGCTTTCTTTTCTCCGAACTAATTAAGCCCATGAAAATGTAGAGGTTAGGAAAAAAATCAGAAAACTGAAAGGAAAATAAAATGAAAGTATTTACTTTGTCTTTCCCTTGAGGTAGCAGATAATCATCAGATGATTTCAAAAGTGCAAAAAAGTTCAAATATGGTGTGTACGTGTGGGTCTGTGTGTCCTTGTGCAGGCCTGTGGTTCCTAAAGGCTTGCCGATCCTTTTCCATTCTTCTCTCCAAACCCTCTGCTCTCATTTCAGGCTTTCTTAATTGCACCAATGGAAACAAAGTTGCAGTCATTTTTTTGGGGGATCTGAAAAGTAGGGATGTCAGAGGCCTCTCTTGCATAATTTTTTAGCCATCTTATTAATCTATTAAGCAATAAAGCCTAGAAGAATGAGTTTATAAAAAAGGACAGCTTTTCCAACATTTTTCTTATGAAAAATACAGTTTAATTGTATGAGTTAGATATGCCCCAATAAACAGTGTATTTTCAGGTTTTTTTACCATACCATGAACTCCCTGAATGTCTAAGTTGTGACTAAAGCTGGATGTGTAACCACCTGCAGTTTTCTGCCGAGATGCCATGAGAATGAGGGTGCCTTAGGTCTAATTAGGAAATGAGCAGAAACTTGAATGTGTAAGTAGCATCCGGTGAGTTACATGCCTGTTTCTTGATGATATATTGAAAACGGGATGTCAGTTTCCATGTTGCTCTGGTATCATTAAAAGTTGTGTCATAAATCTTTTAAAGTTTACTGCTTAGGTGTGGCAGCAGTAGTTGTGTCATAAGTGCATATGTCAGAGTAGCAGAATAGATCAAATTGGAAGATACAGGGAGTTATTAATTTTTATGAATATTTGTAAATATTGTCCAAAAATATAGCTTATGCACATATACATATTCCAACCATTTGATATTGATGAAATGCTAAGCCTACTAAAGCCACAGCAAAAAAATTGCTTTGGTCTATGGTTTTGATTATCAACTTAAGCTCATGTGGTCATTCGGATGGGAGTATGGGCCAATCGTCTGCTACTCATTCATAGCAGTTACAAATGGTAAACTGGGGATACTTATGACTGACAAGCTTTTTTTCAAAATTTTAATCTTATTTAACCAATAATCATGTGTAAAAATAACACTATTGTTTCAAACACTTAATAAATGTAGTATGATTTTCAGTTTCTAAAAATGTAGATTTTGTGTGTGTGAAATGTAAAACACATTTGAAATTGCAGTATTAAGTGTTTTTACCTCATTCTTTTCTCTTACGTTTTATTGCCTCAGCACTGGTATATATATCTAAAGCACTGTCAGTTAGCCATGCATTCTGATATGTTAGTTTTTAAAAACCTGTGTTAAAACACAAATCACTGGGAAAGGCAAGCTGATTGAAAGGTGGTGGTGGATACCCAACTTGCCTTTCACACAAAATTCTGTGCTGTAAGTCTAAACGAGAGAGATGTGCGGTTCCTGCACTGTTTTATCCATGAGTTCATGTCAACGATTCAGAACAGCATTTCCTCACATCTGCTCCCTCCTTTTCTGTTTGCCAAAAATTTTGGAAGAAATTGTTCAAAACCACTTAAAGACTTGCATTTTTTTTTTTTTTTAAAAACAAAAATAAATCTTTTTCACATTAATGGTCTATTTAAACATAACACAATCTGTCATAACCCAAACTGCAGTCTAGTTTTCCTATGATTTGTCTTATAACGCTGCAACTTTTTTTCCTGGAAGCATAGCTTGCAAATAAGTGATCTTTATGGACAAAGGTAATTGTTTGTCATGGTAAATAATAGGAAAATCAAGGAGAAAAACCACAATAGCTGGCTTTTTAAAAAAATGTGAAAAACAACACTCCCCCAAAACTGAACAAAAATTCTAATTAAGATATTTGTCCTGAAGACCAGAATAATCCAAACAAATAACCCTGTTTACACAAGGAAAATAATTAGACTCATGTGATGGTAGTAAACTAATAATTTTAATTCATTTTAACAATTTGCACTCTTTTCTGAACTACATCCAGTATCTTATTGTTCTAATAACTCCCAGTTTACAGCTTCTTTGCTACACTTCACTGAACTACGAGGATCCTCTGCCTTCCTGTGCACCAGCTCTTTCTTTACCTTATATATGGCTGAATTGACTCCCTTAACCCCTTTATTTCAGGCTACGTACAGCTTTTTTTTCCCCTGCTGTCTAATACACACTAAGGACCTTAGTACCTATTAAGGACCTTGGATTAGGGCTGTTTTCTAGAATGTATTTGGATTTTAAGTTGCCTTGAGACATTTGTCTATTCATAGTACCAGATCCTGGAATTTAATGTTTTGTCGCCATCCAAAATTCTGATTTAAGCACATTGGGGGCAGGGTACTTAGAATGCTCAGGTACTTTTATATGTGGACTGTAAGGTTTTAAATTAAAATGGATAGGCCTTAAGTGGATACCTGTCTGTTTTTTAAAGATTGCAGGCCACCTCTAAGCGTACGCATAGATGTTATAACTCTGGCAGTGCTTAAGATGAAAGGGTTATAAATTCTTTCTTTTTCCTTACTGTGCAGGAAGCCAGGCTCTGGGTGGATACAAGGTTATTTGCCTGTTCTTTTGAACTCAAACACAATAGCAGGGGCAATACCTAAGACAGGATCTGATAAAAGGGGTCCTGAATATGGGTCTTGCACACTATAGTATTACTTTTTCTATAAATGCCTTGAAAAAGAGATTGGCTGGGAGTACCCATATCTCAGAAGAGTATGAAGGATTCTTCATCTGCATGATTGCAATATTATTACTGGTTTTGGGTAAGGGTTGTATAATTTAAAGCACGTATAACTCAACAACCCTTTTTGGAACTGTGATTTTTTTATAACAGTTGTATCCTAGCAAAGAGTGCAATGTGTTTAGTTAGGTTTGAAATAACAGATGAGACAGGTAACCTAGTTTTTAAATTTTATTGGCAATAAGAGTTCAGTCACATAGGAACTGAAATCAGCCTGCTAACTTCACTTGTAAAACCCCTGTGATATTAACTTAGCTGCTGTTTTAGCCAAAGCATCTTGTTTGCTTGTTTGTTTTTCTAGTTTTGTTAAGTGGTGTGAACATACCGTGTGACTGAAGATCAGAAAAAATAGATGAGACACAGGGAAAGAAAGAAAAAAGAGGAGATGGAACTACAGATCCTGAGAGTTTGCTTGTGTTGCAATAGAGTGTGTAACTGTGGAAATAACTCACCATTTTTATTGGATTTTTGAAAATTGCATCTTGTCACACAGTAAGTTCTATTGTGGAGATCTTTTTTTTTCCTTATTCATGGTGTTAACTTAAGATAAATAAAAATAAAGAAGATACTGCTTCCAGTAAAGTGAAACTGTCATAACAGCAACAGATGTTGGAAGGACAAGACAGTAAAAAGAAAGAGACAGTTAAAGTAAGAGGAGTGCACAGGTATACATAGGACTGGACTACTAAGGTTGTTTGGTACCAAGATCAGGAATATAGTTACTTAGAGTCTTTCTATAGTTAGTAAAAAAGACATATTTCCAGTGAGTGATTAAAATTTTCAGTGGACAAGAAAAGACTGACCTGAAGTTACTCATCAATACAATAGCTCTATATGCATGAAAACCCCAGCAGCCTTGAAAGACAGGAAGGTAATGGTTGTAATTGCTTTGACTGCTTACTGAAAAAAAGGAGAATGTGGTCTCACTGTCTCTCATCGGCATGGGAACTCTAAACATGTCTAAACATCATTTAGAAAATGACTAACATCTATATATGATAGAAGGCTATAACCACTAACAAAGGCAACGGTCAGTGCTCACAAATGAAGCAGGTTATAGCCTGTGGTCTTTGGCTTTCAGATGTTATATGTTTGGACGACACTGCATTGCAGTTTTAGCAGAAATATGTCTTATTGCAGCTTTCCAAGTTGTCTAAAGGAAAGTGCTTGAAAAGAGAATTAATTTTGCTTAGCATTGGAAGTCCACTACTCACTCAAGGTATCTTGTGTAGTCAGTGAATAGAAAAAGGCCCTTTGAAGGAGCAAGTCTTCTGAAGTACTTTAGATAGCTGCCTCAGAATAAGAAGAATCAGTCTTTTCTATTAACTATACAAAGAATTCAGAAGCCAGCTTATAGGTTGAGATGCCTATTTGGTAGCATAAATCCTACCCTGAGGGCTGAATCTGCTGGCAGGTCATATTTATGACTTTGGAATTGGTAAGAAAAATAGGCTTTGGGAACACCTGGCTGGGACCAGGGACTCTGAAGGGATCTGTAAAGCTTTGGAGTTGCTGTAAGGAGGATAGGGGAGATGATTCCAGGAGGAACATCCATCGAAGAGGCAAAAGTAGTCATTTCCGTAACAGACACCTCACTTGAACAAGATGAATCCAGACTTTAGTCTGCCCACAGCTTTCTGTCATTAAAATACTAATAACTATTCAGGGTATGCCTCCACCTATTCAAGGAGAGGCATTATGAAGAGAGAAATTTATGACTATTTTATCATTGACATCACTATATGGTAAAACTCCCCTATTACTCTGGAAAGAAAAAAAAAAGAAAAGGGAATTTTTCTGAGGCTGTGAAAAATCAAGTGACATTTTTCAGTAGGGAAAAAAAAATCAGCCTTTGGAGCCAATTTCAGGACTTCACAGAACCAATTCATAATTGTTGAATTTTGGGGATTGCTAAGATTGCATCATATATCAATTTTTTTCTGTGTTCTGTGGCAGAATATGTAGGGAGGTTTGCAAGTGTTTTGGATACCAAAGAATTTTGTGAGCCATCTTTTCAGCTTTCACGGTGATGCTAATGGAAAATATCTCATGGTCTCCAGAGGCAGCTAAAATAATACGGCTGTGTTGGTATTCTTCTGTTGGTATGCTCCTTTTCCATCAGGTGTTTCTTTTTGATAGAGAGAAGCAGATATTTAACACCCCAGTGCTACAGACATTTGTAATACTACCATTGTATATGCAAAAAAAAGAACAACAATAGATACAACATGAATTATCCGTATATTTCTCAACAAGGCTGATCAGGAGAGATCAGATTGTGTTGGGAATCACTTGTCATAAATTTGGCATTTTCTTCTTTTTACACTGTCAGAGTATTTCTATTTGCTTATTAGCTAGTTACCTGTGTGACATATATTGGTGTCTCCAATCTAGTTTCTGTTGTGCGAGTATGTATCCAGATCTGTATCTGATACTGCTTCAATTAATTCATTTGAAGCTGAAGATTTGAGCGGTTGGGTAAAATGAGCTTCTTTCTTCCACTAAAGCTAGTACCTGTCTATCAGAGATGAATATAATTGGGAGACCAGCTATTTATATCATTCTGAACAGAGATGTTGAAGCACATGGCCCATCTGCAGTTCTGGTACTATAAGTAGAAAAATATCATATGGACATTATTTAGGACATACATACTTTCCCTGAGAGCTAAAAGAGCCAAAATTATTGTTGCTTAACCAGATCTACAGAAATATTGTTAATTTACCAGTAGCATAAATGCCGACAGAAGTCTTACAGAATGACTGAGTACAGGATGTACGGCAGAGAATGAAGATGCTTTGTCAGTGAAGGCAAAATGTTCTTCCTTTTGCGCGTGCTGCCAGAAAACTCTTTTGATGTAAAGATATCACCAATAGGGAAGTGACCAAAGTGGTAGACTGATTGCAACAGCAGCATAACTCATTTTCTCCAGCTCCCATAAAGCTTCCAGAGGGTTAATGATGAAGTGCAGGCTTTGTGTACAGAAGACTCAAGGCTAGACATGCTTGCTAGCATGGAGAAATAACTGTTTTGGTTTTTTTTTTTTGTTTTTTTTTTGTTTTTTTTTTGTGAAGAATGAAAACTATTTTGTAAGGTGTTTCAAAACTTACTGCTGAATGGAATGAAGCTCTCATCCTTCATGTATTAAGTTCATTCCTTTTGTGGTATTTCCTGAACAAGAAGAGCAAGTGTTTCAACTTCCATCTGGACATCAGAAATATGTCAAAGAAAGCAACAAGGCCTTGATGTGAATGAGGTTAGTGGAAAAGAAGTTTCATAATCATACAAATATTCTCTATCACAGCAAAAGATTCATAGTCTAATATATCTTATAGTAAAATTTTTATCTTATTTATCAAGATTCATTCTATGCAGATATTAAAGCACCCACTAACAGATGAACAATTGCTGATGTATACATTGGTGGATATACATAAATCCCTTGTACTGTAAGTTTCATTAGAAGGTGTTTCTAGGACTGATATTAAGGCAAAAAATGTTTGCCAGAGTCTTTCTTCCATTTCCAACATCTGTACAGAAAAATGATATGAAGATAATTGAAAAGAATTTGTTTTACATATCCCTAAGATGTATAAAACATCCATGGGTCTTCCCTTTCTCTTTTGGAATTCCTAGCAGCCTTTCCAGGATGAAGTTAAAAACTAGCCCCCAATGACCTTCTATTTTAGTTATTTTATCAAAGCTGCTTTCTGTGAAGGTAAAGTCAGTGCAAGACTTGCAGGAAGATTCCTATAAAACCCAGAATCTACCTTTAATAAACACTATATGTGACCTCACAGCATTTCTTCATTATAGCCTCATGGTAATTTCAATACAGGATTCTTGTTCTTCCTGTTAATCTCCACTGTATGCAAATGGACAATGTAGGACACCTCTGTCTCCAATCGATGTGTTAGAGACATTCTCAGAGAGAAGGCATGGTTAGAAGTGGGTCCAATAATTCCAGGATACAACAATGGGAGCACTGGATCATCTCAAATTGCCATTAAAAATATTTTCTTAACTTACTTTTCCAGCTGGTTTACATTCTTTGTTTTAGTTCTGTAGAAATCAGATTCATCTTGAAACTGAATGCATTGATGAGTTCCCGGTCTATTTGTTATTACAAATGGTTATTTTTTAGAGGAAAAACAGTGGCAAGGAGAAACATCAGAGAAATGTTATCTTAACTGTGGTAGACCATGGGAAATCCAGGTTTGGCTGAAAGTTTAACCTCATCCTTTCACTGCAAGGTGAGAGCATTTAAATTCTACTAACTTCTGTTGATTTCACATTCCTTTAAAAAGCCCCTCTGTGGTCTGTAACAAATTCTTTGGGTCTCCAAAAACATCTATGTGGACTATGTGTGCTGTTTTTCCTAGTATTTCATCAGGCTCATTATTAATATTAAACATATCAAAGGAACAGCCAAAATAAAACAAACCATAACAGCTGTGGAGGTGCACATTTCTGTATAATCGCAGGCTAATTTGTGAATTATGCTTTTTAACTAACCTCATTAAAACTTGTTCTTTGCAAAAAAAACCCCACATATCTATGTTTTCTCAAAGTTTTTAAGCTTTTTGCTTCCCTTGCATTCCCGAAGTGATGGAATCATGCTGCAAAATATCACAGGCCAAGACATTCCAATAGAATCTTGAAGCGCAGAAGAACGTGTTTGAGATGTCTAAGAAAATGAAAACTGCAGCCATAGTGGTTTCCCCAGTACAAGAGGGTTACTGCGAAACTGAAGCAAACTCAGAGGGCCACCTGTATGGTTGGGGTGCTGGAAAACATGCCATGGGAGGACTACTGGTTTGTTCAACCCATAGGAGAGAAGAAGGTCAACAGGCCTGAAATCCTCCACTGCCTAAAGGAGGTCACCGGGAAGGCAGGACCAGACTATCCCCAGAAGTGTGTAGTGAAGACACAAGAGACAGAAGTCATAAACTGCAGCAAGGGAAATTCCTTTCAGATAAAGGAGAAAAAAAAAAAAAAGAGAGATGATGGTCTGGAAGTCATCCGATCCCACCCCTTGCTCATAGCAAAGTTATCTCCAAGTTAGAGCAGGGTGCCATGTCCAGTCATGTTTTGAAAATTTCCAAGCACAGCATCATGACAGTTTATTAAATATTTGTGAGAGTAATCAAAATAATTCTAAAGCTTTTGAATTATTTTAGAAAATATACATAAATAGCACATTGGATAAAACTGGTACAAATTAGTGACCTTTTACAATTTAACTGTTGATGTAACACTATTTTTTTACAATCAAAACTTTTCTGAATCACAAAGACATTTATCTTTAGATTTGATATGGTTTCTAATGACTTGTTCTTGAAGTAATAACTTTGAAAATTAGATAGGAGTATTTTCGCAAAGGCATAGCGTCTTACACCTTGTCTGACAAAGCCTGAGCATGTTTTCTTGTTAGGCAATAAGGCTTAAGTACTTAGGCCTCACCATGAAAAAACCCCAAACAAACAAAAATATTTGGGGTAGGAATTAAAGGGAGACACTGTTTAAATTACTCTTGTAATAGACACATTAATTTTCTTTAGAAATCAATGCATTAAAACCAGCATGTGAATCAAAACGACAAGCAAGTTATCAAAGTACAATTAGCAACCTACTTTTGGAAACTAATGAATTTGAATTTTCATGCCAATGAGCTCTGACATTAAGTGGGTTATTTTAAAATCTTCTGTGAATGTTCCCCATGCTGCTCACCGGGGCTGATCTCTGGATCTATGGGGAACTCAGAGGAGGGTAACGAAACTCTTCTTATTAGTTAGACTGACCTAAGCTAGCTGATCTGATCAACTGCTTCAACTTTTGAATCCTTTGCTAAGCTCTGATATCACAGCATTTGTGACTGATGTTTCACACCATCTCCAGTTGGCTCAGAGACCATGTCCCATTCTGGTGGGTGATAACCTGGCCTCTATTATTCAAACCTTCATCACCTCTTGGATAGAGTATAGCAGCGTGATAAACCTGACCATGATGCCTACAGCACTTTGGAAAGTCCAACTAATAGAGAAGGCTGGAACACATCTCTGCAGGCACACTGGCTACCATCGGTCCACTAAGCCTTCCTACAGAGATTTCCCGTGGAATTTCAGCTCAAGTTCATATTGCTTTTCTACTAGCAAAAAAACAGATTGTAACCCTCCGATGAAGATTGTGATTAAGACATCTGCTCTCTTGCTATGGACGGTGCATTGTATATGGAGTAAAGCTTATCTCTTAGAGCTTTCTTGTGGTTCAAACTGAGTCCTAGAATTCCTGCGGGGACAAAAGAAAATCACTAATTTCTCTTCCTCAGCTCCTCTTCCACTTCGCCTTCTCTAACGTAAACACATAACAGTTTTTGCAGTCCTAAAACAGAACACTGTTCCTTCTGGAGAGGGTGAGAAAACAGAAATCATGCCAGAGATGCACAGTCCTGTTGTTTACTGCAAAGTAAGAGGTCAGGGAGTAAGTGAGGACTGCAGCCAGGAGGACCTATGTGGTGGACTAGATTGGTCATGCACAGCTAATAGCATGTTCAGAGTCAATGTTGTGGCTCTATTTTGAACAGAGGCTGTTAAAAGGCATAGTGGCTAAATTTAGTGATGGAAAATTTTTTCTGAGTTCACTGAAAAATTCCTCTTGTTCACTACCACAGTTGATAAAATCAGAGAAATATTTTAAGGCTTTAATTCATCAGAGTATTTACCCAAACATCTAAGACCATTCCTATTTAGTGAAGTATGCCAGCATTTTAGTGTTTTGTGTCTACAGTTTTTCTATTCATACTGGCCACGTGAGAAATAGGCCTGTATGTTAATACAAGAAGGAAGCAAGTTTCAGAATTTTTTGTTGTGGATGCAGAACATCTGACATGTTAATGCAAATACAAAATTGGACAAACTAAGAATGCTTCGCTAGTCCCCCTGAAGTAAGCAACTAATGCTCAGAGCAGGACTGAAGAAGTTTGTAATTTATGTAGCTTGGACTCCTAATAAAGCCGAGATTGTGGCTTTGTGTATGGCTGATACAGAGGTGCAATGTCTGGGTCCAATTCAGGTAAAATAATAATAAAAAAAATTTGTTAGGTAGAACTTCCGAAACTCTGCCTTCTGAATATAGTGTCTGGAAAAAAAACAAACCTACAAATAACTTTCTAAATATTTAGGAGGAATCTCTCCACATAACTAAGGATGTCCTAGGGAACTCTGTAAATCTCCTCTTTAACATTTTTCCTATTTCATCCTCCTGTACATAATCCAGTGAAAGCAATCCCTTCTGCGTACCACAGCTGACCTACTGTACCACTTCAGTTTGACAGAAATGCAATAAAAAGATCTAAATAATGTGCTGATGAGAACAGTTATTGAGCGAAGCCATCATGAGGTTTATAGCACCTTCTTAGTTTGCTGATGCCTAAGATCAGCTGAGCTAGGAAAGCAGAGAACTGCAGCTGAGAATCAAAGCCAGCTTTCAAATGCAAGTGTGATTGATATTATAAAGGAATACACCTAAAGAGGAAAACAGGATATGCCTTGACAGCACCAAAAATCTGTCCATCATATTATTTTCCCTAGACATAAACATTTTGTGGTCCAACTAGGAAGGAATTTAAGGCATTACAACAGCTAAAAAAGCAGGAATACAGGTCTATATATCGGTATATTTCAGGTTCATATGAACTATTTTTTTAAAATGCTATATTGAATTCAGTGTGAAATCATAGAATCATAGAATGGTTTGGGTTGGAAGGGAGCTTAAAGATCATCCAGTTCCAAACACCCTGCCATGGGCATTAGACCAGGTTGCTCAAAGCCCCATCCAACTTGCCCTTGAATACTTCCAGGTGTGGGTCATCCACAGCTTCTCTGGGTAACCTGTTCCAGTGTCTCACCACCCTCACAGTAAAGAATTTCTTCCTAATATCTAGTCTAAGTCTACCCTCTTTCAGTTTAAAACCATTACCCTTTGTCCTATCACTACACTTTCTGAATAAGACGTCCTCCCCATCTTTCCTGTAGGCCCCCTTCAGATGTGGGAAGGCTGCTATAAGGTCTTCCCAGAGCCTTCTCTTCTCTAGGCTGAACAACCCCAACTCTCTCAACCTGGCTTCATAGGAGAGGTGCTCCAGTCCTCTGATCATCTTTGTGGCCCTCCTCTGGACCCGCTCCTACAGGTCCATGTCCTTCTTATGTTGCGGGCTCCAGAGTTGGATGCAGTACTCCAGGTGGGGTCTCACGAGAGCAGATTAGAGGGGGAGAATCACCTCCCTCAACCTGCTAGCCATGCTTCTTTTGATGCAGCTCAGGATATGGTTTGTTTTCTGGGCTGCGAGCGCACGCTGCTGGGTCATCTTGAGCTTTTCATCAAGCAAAACCCCCAATTATTTCTTCTCAGGGCTGCTCTCAATCTATTCTCCACCCAGCCTGTATTTGTGCTTGGGATTGCCTCAACCCATGTGCAGGACCTTGCACTTGGCCTTGTTGGACTTCATGAGGTTGGCATGGGCTCACCTCTCATGCCTGTCCAGATCCCTCTGGATGGCATCCCTTCCCTCCAGCAGGTTGATTGCACCACACAGCTCTGTGTCATCAGCAAACTTGCTGAGGGTGCACTCAGTCCCAACATCCATGTTACCAACAAAGATCTTAAACAGTGCCAGTCCCAGTAGCAACCCCTGAAGAACATCACTTGTCACTGGTCTTCACTCAGACATCAAACTGTTGACCACAACCCTTTGAGTGCGGCCATCCAGTCAATTCCTTTTCCACTAAGTGGTCTATCCATCAAATCCATGTCTCTCCAATTTAGAGACAAGGATGTTGTGCGGGACAGTGTCAAATGCTGTACACAAGTCCAGGTAGATGATGTCAGTTGCTCTTCCCTTATTCACCAACACTATAAACTCGTTGTAGAAGGCCACCAAATTTGTCAGGTGTGATTTGCTTTCAGTGAAGCCATGTTGGCTGTCAGTGATCACCTCCTTGTTTTCCATGTGCCTTAGTATAACTCACATGGCTGAACTATTCTGATACCAGGCAATTCAAAGTAGTCTTGTAATTAATTTGTTCTGTAGTGCGCTGAAGTTACACGCACTTCTACTGTCAACATTTCAATAAGGTCTTGCAGATCACTAAAATAATTCTGAGTCCTACTCCTAAATGTTTTTTTCTATATAACTGTCTAGTCAGTGTGTCAACAGGGAACTCCAGCCATGGTTAACAAGGATGATGAACCAGTTATCTGACAAATCAATTATATTTTTCTGTTTCACATGGGTCAGAAGAACACAGTTCAGCTGTAAATTTCACTTTCTCACATCTCAGTGTGAAGATCATATTGTCAGTGAAAATAAGTTACTGACTTGAAGATTGCTATTGGGAAGCCTGTGCTTTGGTATAAATTAAAAACATGTAAACCCTATGAATTTAGGAGTTCAATAGTCTGTGCACTAATCAGGGCCACGCATATTTAAATAATGCAAGTAATCGGTACAGCATAAGGAATGAAGAAGGAAGAATAAGGAAATTAACAACATAGCAATCACAAAGAACTGCTGGGAACTTTCCTAGAACTGCTAGGAACTTTCCTAGTTGTCCCATGGTATCTATGAGTTATACTATTGAAAGAGTTAGCAAATAGAAGAAAGAGAAAAAAATAATTTTATTATGTTCTTTTTAGTCGCGTATGTAGCAGATCATGTAGATACCCACACCTCCATTCCTCAGCCCTGACAGACCATCTGTGGGGTCATCCAATACTTGGTGGAGGTCAGTGATAAATTGGTCAGTGGCTTTGTTCTGTTATATCATGTTGTTATATAGCAAGTGTATTATATTCCTCTTCTATGCAAAAAAGTGCTGTGAGTACCTCCAGGATGATTTATATTGCTGAACGAAAAGATATACGTAACTGCACATGTAAAATGAGACTGTTAATACAAATGCACACTAAGGTAAACACTAACATGTAGGCACTGTTTTCATTGACGTGATGCTTTTCAGAGCCTTTGCACAGAATGCTTTCACTGTTTCCTATAAAAGCTATTTGTCACTCAGTAACAAATTAAGATCCCAATGGTCAGTCTATTTTTTCTTTCTTCATTGTTTTTTATTCATAACTTGATGCATAAACTATGCAGGAATTTTCCAAACATAAAGGAAGACAAGAATTATTGCTTCATACCCTTGAGCATCTCAAATAACAAAGATATTTGGAAATGCTCTCACTATATTAAATCCCAGATGACAGCATTAGCTCATTTCTATTGTGATTTCCTTTGTTTGTGTTCCTAAGTTTAAATGATGCGAATAATATGACTACAAATAATATCATGTTCGTGAACTAGTTCATTGCTGGTGAAAAGAACTGTAGGACTACCTTATTAAGGCTATGTCCACACTTTTCCCCTTGGATACCCTCCATTTACTGAAGAGCAAGACCTATACTTACCTGTTCTGACAGCCCTCAGCACAGCACCCTATGGCTCCAGGGGCTGCCCTCTGGACTGGAAGGCAAGCTCTGTTATGAGCAGACTTGTTAGTGTAATTCTTCTCATGATTTAACAAAGCATTTCCCTGTGAGATGTTGAAAACACTCTAAAAAGGAGGTATCATAAACTTTCTCTAAAAGAGGAGAAATGTGCCCAGATTAAGGATTAGACAGAAGTTTTTTGTGAATCTCCTTTTTAAGTCGCACAATGTCGCACAAGGTATGGATGGACATGATGCAAAAGTACAACTTCAAGAAGCAAAAGGCAAATCTTTCTGTACAGGAAGTTGTGTCACTGCACTGGCCAGCATGAGCTTTCATCACCTCCAGATGCTGTTGCAGACATTACTTGATTTAAAGACATTAGTGCACTTTTGAAGAGCTCATTAGGACTCCCAGTGTCATATAGACTATACACCTATATTGCGTATAGTGGCCTTTGCATTAAATTATATATTACATGTGGGTATTTCTGTATAGAAAACCACACATAAACAGTGTTAGTGAACCACATCCACCTGTGTCTGCAGGATACACTCACACGACAACCAGTGTCTATGCCCAAAGACACTCCCAGGCTTTCCAGAATTGTTGTGCCATTTCAGTTCTCAGCTACAAAGAAAACAAGAAAGAGGAAAAAGGAAAAAAACAAGAAAGAGGAAAAAGGAAAAAAGGAAGAAATTAAGCATGGTGGAGAAGAGATAAAATGGAGTAACAATCATACTTGGAGTGTGTGAGGGTGCTCATTAAGAAAGAGAAAGAGAAAACCATGAGGCAGAAACCCTCACAAACGATCAAGTGAAAAAACCAGAAATGTAAAATGGAAAGAACTGCAGAGAAAATATAGTCGGGAAAAAATGCTTAATTGAAATGAGGTACAAAACAGCTGAAGGACAACAGTGGCCAAAAAGGTGAATATATATTATATTTCTTATGCAGCTCTGTGGGCCCATAACAACACCCACTACCAGACTTTGTCATAAGGCAATAAATTTCATCATTCTGAACACAGTTTTTGGAGTAAATTGTTTTGACATTGCAAATCCCAATGAATTTACAGTTTTTTCCAGGGTCAAAAATGGTAAAACTAACCATAGCAATGAGGTTGTTCTGAGGATGAGTCTCCCTCTGCCAGTAAAACAAAAAAATAAAGATCCTAAAAGGTCATAATTTTTTTTCAACATTAATCTTCTAAGAAGTTTTATGGTAAAAGCATGAACTGTAGTGTGACAGGGAAAAAAGAGTAAAGAACATTTTTTTTATCTCCAGATAGCTCCTGAGTTAGAAATAGACTGTTAATCTGAAATTTAAAGAAGGGTGCCAAGGATAATCATTGTGCCTAACTCCATCTGGAACTTCATCTCATACGATATACATGTTTTTTGAAATGTCTGATGTAATATGTTATTTAGGTGGATTTAAAGACTCTGAGAAACAATATTCTGAGTAAACAATATCCTAATTTATAAATATCAGTCATCCAAGGAGTTCTCTGAGATTCTGAGGAGTCTGTTTCTTAAGGATAAATTGCTATAGCCCTGTTCATTATCAAATATTTATGTTTTTTTTCCCCTAGTTATAATTATTGTAATTTCATGCTGGGCAAATAGTGCAGTATCTGTACATGTCAAGAGTTAAGGGCAAGATGGAGGGAATGAGGACAGAAAAAATAAAGTCAACTTGGTGCTCTTCCCACTGAAAAAAGCATAATTACTTACCTAGACCTTAGACTATTATCTCTAATTTTGCTCAACAGTTCTATTGACGTCAATGGAAATTCCAAGTCTAGAATGAAGAAAGAATGCAGCTTATTGTCATTTTGGAGCATAAAAAAATATAAACCAGTCATTTATAAAATATTTCTGATTGCAATCATTGCAGAACACATCATTCTTGATAAGTTTTCACAAATGTGAAGGTAGGAATCACCCAAACTGGTAAACAGAATTCAAAGCAGAATAATATGAATTTATATTTTTAAGGTTTTACAAACATTGGCTGTATATCTCTCCCTCACAAATGGCAGCCAAGAATTGTCAGATGAAAGATGCATGTTATCCCTGCTAATGATGTCACCAGTTTACTTTTTTATGTGCATATATTAATCATTTTGTTTATAAGGTGATTTTCCAAAAAAAAAAAAAAAAAAGGTCAAGCTGCCTCATTAAAAACAACGTAAGAAGATAAAACAAATGGGCACAGGAGATACTAAATAGTTATAAAAAAAGATGTTATCATTCATTAATCAGTTTAAGTGGCTTTATCTGATAGCTGTACCAGTTAATATGTCTATGCCTGGAACTCTTACAGCATAAAAAAACTGGAATGGGAGAGGTAAATCATTTATATATGCCTATTTCCAGCCAAACTTAGTCCAAAATCCAGAAAGTAGGCAGATTTTGATCTTACTGTGACCCTGACCACAAATGCATGTAAGCTGATTTCTTGGAAGTTCTTTTCAACTGTCTTTTTGGTACGTAGCAGAGGAGTGCTGGATGAAAAAAATAGAAAACACTGAACTGCAATTTTTGACTCATTTCCTTTGCTGTAACTGTGTTATACTGTTCAGTGGCACACTGTCTCTATCACAAATTTTGTAACCTCCCGATAATTTTCCTGTGAAGACCTGGTGAATGTAGCCATGTCCAGACTTCCAGGTGGGTTGAACATTCAGTCAAATGAAATGGCTTTAGGATGTGGGATTTCATAGCTAATGATGATTT
Organism: Burhinus bistriatus; assembly: GCA_013397275.1. Taxonomy (NCBI): domain Eukaryota; kingdom Metazoa; phylum Chordata; class Aves; order Charadriiformes; family Burhinidae; genus Burhinus; species Burhinus bistriatus. The sequence continues at coordinate 339,913 of VYXH01010012.1, read as the reverse complement.
AGGTTGGAATATGGGACAGGAATGGACTTTGTAAATCAAGTTCATTGTTTTGCAACTGCAAGCAGCTGTGATGTTTAGTCTAGATGCCCCTGACTCTTCCACAGGCTTTGTCTGTCCCTCCTTCCACACAGCCAAACTGAATGTGCTTGCAAAATGCCAGAAAACACAAGATTGACAGCATGCTTGGCTAAGCCAGTAGTAGCTTTCAAGTGGCATTACCACAGTCCTGCAAGAGGAGAGACTTTGGTGGACCTGCCCAGGCCCTGGTGGGGGATGGATCCTGTTTACTCCAAAAGAAAAGGTAAAAATACAAATATAAAAATATCCTGTTTTCTGCCACAGCAGACTGTGGGAGAATTCCTTCTTAGGTGCTGATCTGATGTTGGGTACATCATAAGCAAGATCCATTCATCTCGAACCGGGAGGTTTCTAACCGTCAGAAGACAATGTAAGTTCTGACTAAGCAAAACTCAGTGAAACTATTGATACTTTTTAACTAAATTTATACTTGGTCAGATGACAGTGGACCTGAGAATGAACATATTTTCTGCTGCTGGCGCTGTTTACCAGCTCTGCTCTGCATGCGTCACATGCTGTAGTAGGATTAAAGTAGCTCATCACTGCATGTACTCAACATCTAGGCAGTGACAATCTTGACTACTGAGTGAAGAAGGTACATGTAACTCAACGTTTTCAAAGCATTTACAATGAAACAATTTGATCACAAGTGGGGCTCCAAATAAATCTGTTTCCTTTGTGAGAGTGGTATATCCCATGACCCTAGAAACCTGATATTTGTGATGAGTTTTTAAAAAACATTACCTGGTTATGATCATTACCCTTGACTGGACAATGTCCTGAGCAACCTGCTGTATTTGACCCTGCTTTGAGCAGGAGCTGGACTAGATGAGTTCCAGAGGTCCATTCCAACTTCAACACTTCTCTGATACTGTGATTCTATTACAATGATTAATTGTGATAAATTGTAGTTACATATGTTGACTAATTATTATTAAGGAGGCACGTGCAAACATTTAGGGCTCATGGGCGTATAGATCCGTGTGTGTGCAGGTACATACTTATTGTGCATGGAGCCCTGAAGAGATACCAGTCCCCATCATCTCCTGCTAGGCTACCATGGCACTGGAATCCCTAGAAATGCAAACAGAGATATTGCCATGAAAGGATGGGTGAGCAAAAGGGCTAATGAAGCTGGTGAGACATAGTTGGAGGGGGGAACTTCAAGGCTATGGGAACCTGTGGTTTCTGGCATTGTGGGAGGAACCTTTCCCTGCAGTTTGTATGGCAAAGGAGACTGAATGCCTTGCTGCTGAGACAGTCTCCCCTGTGTGAGGCAGTAGGCCAGCTTCCCCATCTGAACTGGGCGTGATTCCCTCCTTCCTCCTCAATATGTGATGGTGATGGAAACGATGAGACAATACATAAATGCCAGAAGAATTTTTTTCCACATCCAAATAAAAATTAACTTAATCTAACTGCCTTCTGGCTGGGTTTCATTAAAAGTAAGCTGTATTGAACATTCAGAAATGTTTAGCAATGTCAGAATTTAATTACTATTTAGTGGGAATGAAACTACGTGTGTAAATTGCACAATTTTCAGGGAAAGTCAACCCTTGGATGGTGTGCTAATAAGGACTGGGTGATCTTTGGCATTTACTGTGGAAAGAGAAATGCATTACAGAATGGAAAATAAAGCCTATGTTAAGCATGTGCAAAGGTACAGCATTAAGTAGAGACAAATACACTGGAAGAGATAATTACACTGAACTCATGTTTCTAGCCACAAGGGTGAACTTTCTCCAAAACACTGCAATGGCTGCAAGATCCCTAAGCCTCAGCATTCCTTTGTTGTTTAGCAAATCACTGTGGAGTCTATTGCATAATGTGTCCTTCATCCTTTTCTAGTGGTTTGTCCTCACAGGGTGTAACCGCCTCATTGTTCCAGCTGAGTTCAAATAGTAGCTGCAACCTGAAATATAAGAAAGTATAAAACATCTACCCTTTGAAAAATTAGTAAACTTGTCACATCAACATATAAGGATGCTCTGTGTGTCTAAACCAGGGTACCACAAATTAATAGGCATGTGAGATCTTTCATCTGACATATTTTGATAATTTATGTCAGAGTTTTGCATCCAGATCCCTAGTTAGCTTCAAAATGTTCATTCCTCACTTTTCCTCAAATGATTCTTTTGCCTTCAAAGTATCCACTATTGAAGAAAGAGCTCGTGGCTCAGGAGCATTTGGGGAGTCCTGCAGCTGGATTCAGCTAAGTCACTTTACCAGTTGCCTTCTTAAACTGTTTGCCAGCTGACAAAGTACCTTTCTGTTTCACTTTTCTTTTGATGTGATAAAGGAATTCTGCCATGAGATTTACTGGAGGGCATGTCAAAGAAAACAGTCAGAATTAGTCACTGACCTGAGAGCCTAAATTTAAATCGAAGGTAAAACAGATGCTCTCTGGAAGAACTTGAGAGAATAATGGGCACGTGAATTACATCTGCATTCTAAGAAGAGTATATGATTTTAAAATCTAGAATTCCTCTAATCTCAGAATCCTCTAATAAGGACTTCAAGTTAATCTGAGAATATAATCTGATAATCCTTAAAATAATATGAGAAATCCTCTACTCTGGACAACTTTAGTATTTTTGTCATTAATTAAAGCAAACTCAAGCTCTGACATTAACTGCTGTTAACTTGCTTTTCCAGAATTCTTTTGTCTTCTTTTTAAATTTCTTTCAGTTTTCTGTAGTTCCTAATCATTAGGCAATTAAGCATAGAAATGTTCCTTTGCAAATACAGTTCACTATATATCAGGCTTTTTTATGGTAACTGCTCACACAGGGACAATGATGCTGTTGTGATCATACAATCTACATTCAGATCTCAGCCTTGAGAACCAGACTCCCAAGAGACATTTCAGTGCTATTATCATTCCTTTAGTGGTTTGCTCTGTTCCGCCTCTACTGATACTTAAAGTTAGATGGTCAGAACATTGTATAATCTCCTTAGAGGACATTAAAACAGTAGTAAAATACAGTGCAAGTCCATATGATTGATCATAAATGATTTTGAATTGTCATTAAATATTATTCTCTAATTGATTCAGGATGGTATTTTATGGCTGCAGCTTGCACACAAAAAAGTGTAATTGCAGTTGTACTGAGGTTAGTAGAAATATTAGGAAAACATTGCTTTCAACTCAAGGATTAAATGAGTCAATAGTTCCATGTTAAAGAATTGTCTTTACTGTCAGGTTGTGTGAACTCATTATCTAGGCTAGTTAAAGAATATTTCAGGCCAACATGTCTTGTAGTTTTCATTATGTGCATTATGAAAGTACTTCTCAGAAGTGTTACCCATAACCGGTGTGCTGTATGCACTATATTGTGTATAGTGGCCTTGGCTTTAAATTATGTGTTGTATGTAAGTATTTCTGTGTAGAAAAACACACACAAACACCATTACTGAACCACATCCACGTGTGTCTGCAGGATACATTCACTCAACAGCCAGTGTCTATGCCCAAAGACACTCCCAGGCTTTCCAGAACTGTTGTGCCTTTTCAGTTCTCAGCTACAAAAAATACAGACTGGGATTTCTGTCTTGGCCAAACAAGGCAATGTCGTAAACAGTATGTTTATTTATTGCAGAAGAATGAAGAACCAAATCTACTCTAAATAGAAAGTGAATTAATGGATTCAGAATTCCTAGGTACTTCCAATATGGGGCTTACATGGCTTTTCTCACTTTGATTTTCTTTGATAAAAATAGCTGTTCCAGGCTTGGGAATTAACAAATTAAATTTGAAAGATGTAGGTAGAAATCACACAATATATACTTACAGTAAGCACCGTTAAACCTTCTTTGATAATAGCTAGCTGTGGTGGAAATATTTAAATTATTTTTATTTTTTTGCATATAAAACATATCTCTTGTGACAAACTTCAAGGTCAACAAACTAGCATTTCAGGAATCCTCTCTTAGTCATAGCAACGACTTAAAAAGAAGTCAGAGGGCAGCCATGACAAAGGGAGCATGAGTCAGTGGTTCCTGAGTTAATCAAAGACAAACAAAGACAAGAATTAATGAAATCAGATGCACAAGTTTATTTTCCATATTAGGAAAGTATTACAGTCTTATAATTCCTACAGAGATATTCAAATGCTAATAATCATATCATTAAAAAGCCAAACACTGAGAAAGGGAAATTTGAGTGGTACCATGCCTTAAATTTTCCCTTTCATTACCTTAGTCAATTTGACAGCTCTTGTTCTCACTAGTGGAATCTGAAACTCTAGACTACATTTTACTTTTCTTTGTCAAACAGAGGCCAAATGATGTATGAAGAAAGTTTAAATCCAGATGAACTACAGCATACTAGACTGCAAGTATGATACTGCTGGGATTTGTCCTCTGATGCGGTACTGTTTTGTATCCAGTTTCTGTTGCTTCTTAGTGCCTAAATTTCATTCTTCCAAAAGTCAAATATTGACCCACAACTCTCTCACTCATGGTCCAAACAGGTGACAGAGGCCTCTGAGTCGGCTCAAAATCCGAAAAAAGGCAAAACAGAAATAACAAAAGATGTGCCTAAGCATGCCTTAATTGTTGCTTTTCAATAGAAAAGGATGGAAAAGAGAAGGACAGGAATAAAAGGAAGGAACTATATCCTGTTTTAGCCTGGGAACACAGAAGTTTTGCTTTTCAAGCTTGACTTTGACATGACTTCCTAGTAGCAATGAACAAATCTTCACGTTTTTTCACCTCTCTGTTGTTGCTTATACTTCTCTTGTCTGTCTTCATGGGATGCTGGTATTTTTGAGTGCTTTGAATTGGGCAAGACCTACAGAGTGGCAAAATATAAAAGTGTAATACTCAGTCTAATGTGCAAAGTAATTCCAAACAACTAATTCACTTTTAAAAGAGTAACATTAAACAGGATGTTAAAGATACTGTAACAAAGTAAGTTTCACATTTAACATCTCCTCTACAATAAAAGGATTTGGAAGATTCTTCCTTGTAAGTTGAATAGGTGCCAGTTAAAAGAAAATTATTTAGTTACTGTGTGGTGAATTTGAAGTCATAGTTGTGTAATTAGCCTGAAGCAGAAAACCTCTTGAATAATATGTTCAACAGAAAATCAGAAATCTAATAATGATTTGGGGACATGGTTTTAAATAAATTTTTGTGAGATGATGAGAAGGAAACATTTCAATATGAGATGGTGGCTTGCTTAAGAATGACATGGAATACACAGATCTCCTGAAAAGATATCTACACAGCTCCTGGATCAGCTGCATTACAGAAAATATTTTGGTTAGTGCTCCTTGCACAAAATACACCTTATCCAGTCAGGAAATGAAACCAAATTATGTGATATATCTTTTTTTGCCACTGGCACAAGTTCTGCACAAGGTCTGATTCATCTTGAGCATAGTAACTTGCAAGCATATGGCCCTTTCACCTCAGTAGACATAAGGATATTTTTAGAAGCTTAATATTCTAAAAAGAAGGAGAATATTCTTTGGAGTTGTGGAAAATCCAACATTACTACTTCAAACTCTTCTGTTGAGCAAGACGACATTCTTGTCAAAGTAACACCAATACTTTTATAAGCACCACCCCAGGATTTTCACTGGCTAATATAAATGTTGTGGTGTTTATTTGTGTCCTGGTGAACTACTCAGTTCAATTTGGAAATAAGTAACATTCACCATCATGTGGACAGAAGGAGTATAATTCTATCAACTCTGGTCTGTTGAAGCTTTGCTCCATCTTTAGGCTGTAAAATTGTGATGTGCATTTCTTCGACCCTCTCTCTTAAACTAGCCAGCTCCCTAGTCCTTAAATCCTCACAAAACATTTACTTATGTCCTAGAAACGTTCTGTATCAGAGGAACCTGCAGCAAAGTCCCTGCAACCCACTGCCAAGATTCCACAAGGAGTTAAGAGCTGACTGTGAGGGCTTATCTGCTTCCAGAGCCAGAAGCAAAATCTTTGCCACGGGAAATAAGATAATGCATCAACAACTTATTTTATCTTCCAATAGAAGCGCCTTGCCTTGGGGAGGTACGCTGAATGCCAGATGCTGTCACACCAAAATCTGAAGCAATTTCATTATTGGTCTTTCAAATAAGGAATAATCATTTATTCAACTTATTCTTCAGAGATCTTTTTGAGGGGTCCCTCTTAAAGACCTACAGAAAATATAGAACCTATAGTGTTGATTGCAACCACGTATATCAAGGGCAAAAAGGTAGCATAAAGCCAGAGAAACGGTTTGTCAGGGCCCTGAGGGTGCCAGAAGGCCTCCGCTGGGGCCACCCTCCACCCTTGCCCATGGCCCAGGACCCTGTTTCAGCCCAGCCCAGAGCTGTCAGCCTGTGTCCCAGTGATGCCACAGCAATGGCAGCCTCAATCTCCATCTTCATCCCTGTAGGCACTTGGTCTCCTGGATGGACCCCCTCCCCCCACAATGTATGCTGCAGCTTGTCTCCAGCCCTGCCTCTGGTCCCAGTTGCTTTTGCTCCTGACGGGACCACCTGGATAGACCATGGTCTTGGCTCCTTGCTTGCTATGTCTGGCACAGCTATAGATAGACACGGTCAAAGATTAAGCCAAGTCTACAAAAACCAGTCATCTTTTCTCAAAATCATTATTGCTTTGGGTATATTTCAGGACTGTCCTTGTGCTTACATGCTGTGTGGAAGCTTGGACAGCATTTTCTGAAGTCATAAGGTGATGAAAAATTAGTCAAGGTAAGTCACAGTAAAAACCTCTGTAGTTAATAATAATTTAAACTGCTGATTGGTGCGAGCATGAAAGAAGTCTTTCAGAGGGTGAAGGAGAAATTTAACAAAAGGTGGTTAATAGTAAATTAATCTACCTGTTAGATAGTCTTCTGACTCAGATCAACAAAGTTGATAGCCAAACTGACAAATCTGTATTTTAGACTATTTCTCTGCATAATAGCATATGTAGAAACTGGTAGTACAAAGGGAGGTAAATGTTAGTAGTAAATGAAAAAAAAAATTGGCCTGGAATTAAGTCATGAGTGGGTGGAGTTGAGATGAGCTTTATTAAAAGTTTTTCTGAATTACTTCATAACAGGAAAAAATTACATAACATTAAATGCATTGATGATACCAAGATAATAGAAACTACAATGATTGTACCACAGAAGAAAAGCGAACAGACCAAAGGAGAGAAGTGGAGGCAATAGACTAATAGATGGATTTAGTGCTAAGAATGAAAAACTTGTTTGAAGAAAACTAAGAAAATCATGAACAGTTTGAACGAAATGAAGCTTGAGGGAGCTGAGGGTGATAGAAATAACAAGCTAAATAATTAACAAAACTGTTCAAGAAAAAGCAGCAAATGCAGTACTAAAGAAAGTAATAAATTGATAGAAAGATTGCTCCTAAAGGGACTAAGACAACAGCTTGGTTACTACATGTGGTACACCTCAGGGTTTGGTTGAAACAGAGAATGTAGGTGTTGATTCAAAATCCAGGAAAGTCAATGGAAATAGTCCTTTTGACTAATAAAGAGCTTTGGGACAGGACCTCAGTCATTGGTGCGTGTCCAGATGTCAAAGAAATGTCTTATTAGGATAAAACGTTCAAGAACCAAAACAAATGGAAGAAAACTGCAACCTTTTCTAATTAGAGATTATGAAGACTTGAGCAGTACCACAATTATGTGACGTTCCAGTGGCAAAACCCTTATGTGCATCTGTGTAAGGAGATGTTCTGGTTAGAAATCGGATTGCATATTTTCAACCAGAAATATTGCTTCCATTTAGATGTGGAAAAGGACAATTAGTGCCAAAGTACTATGTGTTATGTAAACCAAGACTAGTGTGAATATAAATTTGTATATTTATACATAATTATATTTATAGAGAAGCAGGTTTTCAGGGTATAGATTTTGTTTGTTTTGATCCAAATAGCTATTCTTTAAAATAAATATGGAATTGATTCTCCATTTCTCCATTATATTCCATGTGGACATTTGAAGTTTGTTAAATCCTGCATTTTTCTACTCTTATTGGCTTGTTATTGTTCAGTAATGTTATTCCTGAGTTCTCTTATTTTTCCCTATCAAAAGGATTGGAATGCTACAGGTTTGCTAGGAAAAATAACTTCCCAATGTACATAAAAATTAATTTATTAGTTATCTTATAGTTCTTATGGTGACTTTTAAGGCTCTAGATTATAAGCAAATAACCCCTAGTAAATATTTGGATGCAATTAGTTTATTCATATGTCATATTTCAAGTGGTCACAGTTTTATCACAAGTCTCAAAATATTTGTTCTTTGTATAAAAGTCTCTACTGCTGAAAGAAGTCACTACATGGAAAAACTCAGCTTCTATTCACAAAATGTTCCTACTTCTCACGAATGTGGAAGGTATCTTGAGCCTATGAGCTGACATCATGTTCTCTCAGAAATAAAAGTTAACTAATCCCCCAATTTTGTTTTTGAAAAGTTTGAGCACACATTTTAACATAGCTGATGATGTGGTATGATTCCAAGTTTCCTGACTTAATAACCTCACTTCTGCAGACGAGTATATTAGAAAATTACTAATGAATATATTTTATTCACTCTGATTCTCTGAATTCATGTTCAAAAGAAGATAAATATAGTGAAGCAAAGATTATCCTGATCTTACAGATAAGGAGTGAGGTAACAGGGTTATTTGTCAAAGATTAAGTGTAGGTCAGACTGCCCAGATCTTCTGGTTCTCAGTCTAGTGTCTTAAGCACAAGACCTTATTTGAACTTCAAATATTTCAACAAAAAGGTTGAGAGAAAAACGACATGTCAAAGCCCAAATTCTACCTCCACGCTCTGGAGAAATACTCCTATAGACAATGGTGCTATCCTTCTTGGATATATAAACACGTCTCTTGTCAGACTAGAGCCCTGCTAGGATAAAGATACTGAAGCAAATAACTATGCTCACAGATTGATATCCTCACATTAGTATCCTCACAGTTAAATCAGAATACGAACACAAAACAATTGTTGTGCAGGTACATGAAGAGAAGTGAATGAAAAATAAAAATCTTGGACTGAAGCACAGGGTGTATTTTCTGAACCATTTGTGACTATCCTCTTACTCTTCATGTCTACATTCTTGCAGTGAAGAGGACACTGTAAGATACCCCTTGATGGTTGTGACTTGGGATGATACAACACTTTTCAAAGGTGTCTTTCATTTTAAAGCACAGTTAGGGTGATTTCAAAGCTTATTATTGTATGCCACGATTCCAAGAACTTTTTAAATCCTTTTTTCTTTCAGATAGTAACATATTATATCAGACAGGTCAATTTTTGATGCAATATTCTTCACTGCTATTAAAGTGAAATTTGACCTAATATCAAGGCTTCCCTACTAAGTTATTTGAATAAATTTAACTGAAAGTGACAGTATCAGAACTATAATCTGGTTAGGAATTCCTTACTTGTGGAATCCTGGAAACCTATATTTTAAGAAGAGGTGTACTCTCATATTTTCTTTTCTTCCTGGAGTTCAGTAAGACATGAATATTTAAGCACTCAGTTTAACACCTAAAATGAGGTTTGCCATTTAATCTGTTACACCAGTGAATTCAAAAGAATACGGCAAATTCTTATCTCACATTGTGTTCTTATACATGAATAAATGGCTGAAGTAAAATCAGGTCTGAGTGTTGGAGATTATAACAGGGTTTATACTGGAGATCGACTATCCCATGTCTATAGTAGCTGTTTAATGCCTCATTCTGAGTACCTACTCATGGTCATAACTATGTAGGGTGTTGACCAGATGGCTTTCTGGTCTGATCCAGTAAAAAAAAATATAAGCATTCAGAAATTCCTCTGTTGAGGGAATAGAGGAATTAAATAATGATTTAATTAAGTCCCTGCCCATAGTGCCGCAGTTGAAGCAGCTCTAGAAGTATTTTGACTGTATCATAAATGCTTATGAAAGTGCTGGAGATAAGGGTGATCAGGACCTCCATATCCTCTCTCTCAAGCAGGAATCACAGCTTACTGAATTTATCCCCTCACACAGGCTAACGCCAATGTCCAGCAACCACCTCCTGAACAAGGCAAGAAAGCCTCTTAATACCCTCCCCTGAGACCCTGGAGGCTGTTGTTAGTTGCCCCTCAAGCTATCTTTTCTCCAGGCTGAACAAGTCCAGTTCTCTCAGGCTCTCCTCAAAAGGCATTTTATATTGCTATATGTGATTTAAAAAAAATAAAGGTATATCACCTTCTTGGAACATAAGTGAGCCAGGAAAGGTAAGATTTTTCTTTCTCACAGAAAACTCTGTAGCACACAAAGTGAAAATTTATTTCTCCGTAATCTGCTTTCTAACGATCACCTGATAACGTTTCTAAATAAGGTCTTTTGCATATTTTTTTTTTAAATGAAAATAAGCTTCTTTTGTTAGGATGTGTATTCTGTTTGATTGTTGGAAGAAGTTCTGGCAGGCACCAGTGGACCCTGCTGACTGCACTGATCCATTTAACTAGAATTCATTCATGAGACAGAGTTGCTTCCTGACAATCGTTGTCCTTCTGCTGGTTGTGACCAAATATGTTCCATGACTGATTTATTTGTATAAACAGAATTGATGGCATTAAAATCTATCAGGAGCCACTATAGAAGGAACTTGGAAACAGGATAACATTGAACTATGCTCTTCAGAAAACTAAAGACTTCTCACAGTAGGGATGACTGTCCTAGAGTGATGAGATACAAGGCCACATACTAACTGGATCTTAATTCAAATTCTTGCAACGCCATGGTTTTGTGTCAGTAATCTCACCTGCATTGAAAAAAATGCAATCACTTACTGCTAGACAAACTGGTCTGCATTACTATGACATGTATTGTTGTAACTACCTACCTTTATGGAAATAGTACATCCTACCTTTATGGAAATTGTACACTCCTTTTGCAGAGTACAAGCCTAACAATTCTTTTTCTAAAAACAAAAACTAGCATCTTTCATTAGTAATATAACATTAGAAATGAGCAGGTAAATGTACTACTGTTTTGTTTGTACACTTTTGTTGTCTTGTTGCTTTTTCCCTCAAGATTTTTTACCACCACAGTGTCTAATACCACTTTTGCCAACTCTTTATGATCAGTAGTAGATGAATGCTGCCACTTTTCATTTGCTCTGATGCCACGTGGAATGGTTCATGTAGGATTTTTTTTGAAGGTGATTACTTCTTGTGAGCTGATTACTTCTAATGGAGAGTAGCTGTGGTGAGAGATTTGTTCTTATACTTTTTACTATTTGTGAACTTTTGTGCTCGTATGCTTTATCTTGTTCTCTGCCCTGACAGCAGTTGCAATGACTGTCCTACCGGAGACCCGGCCCATTGTCTTCCCTGTCACAATATTAACTTCTCTTCTTACTCCTTAATTTTTCTTTTCTGTTAACTGTGCTTTCAAAATTAAAGCTACAGCTAGTAGTATCCTTGTGCGGTAGCATGTGAGGAGATGTGCTGAGGGTAATTCCCTTTTCTCTTCAGTTTTTCTGCAGTCCAGTAACACTGTTTCCAGACTCCTGAGAAGCTCAAGGTCTCACAGATGTTCCCAGTAACTTGCACCACAGCAGGCAGCAGCATGTTGCTTTTGAGTGTAGGTGCAACCATTCATTCTTTCTCACTCATCACAATGGAGAATTAAACCATTTTCATTTTTTATATATGGCAACACTTCAAGAAATGTGTGTATAAAGCTGCTTACATGAAACAACTTGAAATGCAAAAACACCAGCAATTCTGAGTGAGAGAAAAACCTCAAAAACCAATAAGTAGTGTTTCCTCTTGTAGAGTGTTATTGGAATATACTCTATTTACTGTGTAGCTCTATTCAGAGCACTGCCTTTTGAAGAGCACTTTAGCAGTAAAAATTACAAAGACAATTTGCTAGCACATTCCTTACTTGGCACAAATGCTTCCAAGCAACCGTTAAGCAATCCATCACTAGAGAGATAAGCAGATAGGCTGAACTCAGACTTCATAATTCAGTCACATTCTCTATTTTATGAGATGGCTAGTCATATTCTGCGCTGGCTCAGGTGTCCTAAAGCATCTGTGGTTCCTCCAGTTATTCAGCAATTGTGTTAGAGCTTTTGGATTGGTGGTCTTACTTGTTATATTATACTTAGCTTGTTCTACCAATAAGCCTTCATCAGACAAGTGTTTGTTTCCTGTACAGGTAGATTTAATTTGCAGCACAAACCATTAAATACTAACCTTCTCAAGGGGGTGGAAGATATGCAAGAACTGGAAAGCTCTCAGACCACTGAAGGAAGAAAGCTGTTTGATAGAGAGAAACCTCATGAAGTTCAGCAAGGGCAAGTGTAGGGTACTGCACTTGGGGAGGAGTAACCCCATGCACCAGGACAGGTTAGGGGCTGACCTGCTGGAAAGCAGCCTGTGGAAAGAGACCTGGGAGTCCTGGTGGACAACAGGATGACCATGAGCCAGCAATGTGCCCTTGAGGCCAGGAAGACCAATGGCATCCTGGGGCGCATCAAGAGGTGTGTGGCAAGCAGGTTGTGGGAGGTTATCCTCCCCCTCTACTCTGCCCTGGTGAGGCCACATCTGGAGTACTGTGTCCAGTTCTGGGCTCCCCGGTTCAAGAAGGACAGGGAACTGCTGGAGAGGGTACAGCAGAGGGCTACAAAGATGGTTAGGGGGCTGGAGCATCTTTTATGAGGAAAGGCTGAGGGACTTGGGTCTTCTTAGTCTGGAGAAGAGAAGACTCAGAGGGGATCTCATCAGTGCCTATAAATACTTAAAGGGAGGGTGCCAGGAGGATGGCAACAGTCTTTTTGCAGTGGTGTCCAGTGATAGGACAAGAGGTAACGGGCACAAACTTGAACGTAGGAAGTTCCATCTAAACATGAGGAGGAACTTCTTTCCTTTGAGGGTGGCAGAGCACTGGAACAGGCTGCCCAGAGAGGTGGTGGAGTCTCCGACTCTGGAGACATTCCAAACCCACCTGGAAGCCATCCTGTGCAACCTGCTGTAGGTGAGCCTGCTGTGGCAGGGGGGTTGGACTAGATGATCTCCAGAGGTCCCTTCCAACCCAGGTGATTCTGTTATTCTGTGGTTCTGTGATTTTGTGATTCCTGTAAGGGAGAAGCATCTGTGCAATCGATCAAAAGGAAAGAAAGGTACGGGGTTAGATTTTAGTGGTGCACGAGCATAGGGAGTAGCAATGACTAACGGATGATGGGAAAGTCTGGAGGCAGTTGGAGTGCAGGGTATCAGACTGGATGACGGGCAGGAATGTAGAGAGTTGTGAGAGCTGCATGTGGCACAAATGATGAGGAACAGACTGCTGGGATATGAAGAGATGAAAATGGGTACCTTAATGTGCTCAACCCAAAACATGCTTGGTCTCCCAAACATGCTGTTGAACTGAGCAGTGCTGGATGCTGAGAAAAGGAGACAGGTAGCCTTGGATGGTGGAAGGGAAGGCAGGTTCAGTGCAGGCTATGGGCTCTGCCACTGAGGTGAATCTGCACTCTTGTGAGGACACAGGCTGCGATATTTTAGGAGATGACCACCTTCAGCTGTGCCCACCTTACGCTTTCACTGAGAATCTGAATGTTATGACACAGCCTTTCATCACACACACTCAACTCACAACCTCCCTTTTCCAACACCCATACCCCATACTCAGTCCACAGCTATCCCAACTCATTCTGCACATAACCCCATTTGCCAGGCCAACAACCTAGCCCGCAGCTCTCCATCCCCTTGGTGCATCTTTCTCCCAACTCTTTTCCTCCCTTGCTCCGCCCATCAGTCCTACGTCAGCGTGTACAGGATGGATAAGCTGGGAGCACCAGTCTTTTAGTATCATGTACACTCAGAGTTTCTGAGGGCATAATTCTTAGGAATGAAGAGTGGATTTAAAGTTGGGTTATGGCTGGTCGATCAGGGTTCATCAAACACCATGAAATATCAGCTATACAGCAGACACTTGACTGCAAACCAGTAAATTAGAGTGAATTTCAATATCAGAGTTTGTATGAATTGTTAATATTCGGAACTAATTTAAAATCTAGAGGAAGAAACTCTCTCAGACAAGCTCAGACCAACAAAAGATAAATTTTCTGTACATTTCTAATATGCTGTGAGAAACTGGTTTGTGGGTCAACTCTCATTAAAAAAGGAGTTGCTACATTTTGTTGTCTTCCCTAGAGAAAGAGGAGTATAACGTCATTCATTCTATGATTAGTTACATTTCAGATTTACATTTGGGCTTGCTCATGTAGTTTCTGGTCTTCCAGATTATTGCCTATGACCCTTCTTTCCAAAATAACTCTGTGGAGATTAAAAACTGAATTGCTACACATGGCTGTGACATAATCATTAGCCTTTTCAGAGTATTTGGCCCAGTGTCTGTGCATCCTGTATTTGTGAATCAAATGCAGGTCTCTGGGCTCAGTGTTCAACTGCTGTGAACTATCTTCAGAGGAGCTATGTTGAAATAAACCAGTTGATGATTTGTGTTATCATGTGGAAAGGGAAAACAGAGACAGACCAAATAACTTCATGATTGCTTTTCATCGGTAAATGCCAGTATAGTATAACTTGGTCAAAGCGTGCTAAAAGGCAAAAGGTATAAAGTTTGCAACAAATCTTGGTTGCTTGACTGCAGATATTTGATAGAACTTGGTGGGGCATAAAGTCTGGTGTAAAGGATCCTGAAATGTTATACGAAGAGTGTATTAAAATGTGAAAATATAAAAAAGTGAAAAAATGAACACTGGCTATAATATTTTCACATCTTATGAATGAGTTTATTAGAAAAATAAAGAATTAGCTGGCTCAGGCATTTAGAATAATTACCGTTAGCTCCTGGCCAAAGTAATGTATACTATTTTCCTGGATAATTGCCACATCCTCTTACAGAATTTTTTTAAAAAGTGATATTTCTTTTAATGTCAACTTAGGCTGTGCTGCACTATGTCAGATTATAGAGTTTTCTAGGATTTAACTTCATATAACATGATTAACAAACAAAGTTTATATTTCATAAGAAATGCCGTATTAAGAAACAAGCGTTTAGGAATCGAGCAAATTTTATCCTACCAGTGACAAAAGAAAATACTTGGACAAAACTAGGCATAGGCAATTAGGCAAAATGAAAGATAGAACTCATTCCTGCAGGAAGTTAATTTACTGGACTATCTTCTCTAAGGGTTGCCAAAATACCTATGCAGGCAGCTGGAGAGGACAGGTTAATACTAATCACGAAATCCTAGGGTAGCTCAGGTTATTAGGACTTTCACAGGCTGTGTAGGCAGGTGATCTTTCCAGAGACCCCCAAATGAGGAATAACAAAACCCACAGCTGCAGTGGATGCTGATACTTGTCTCAGGCAAAGTCATCGCTGTGTTTGGCTCAGGCAGATCTAGCCACACAGGGTACGGTTCAAGTATGGTAGAGCTCATGCGGCCTAAATACGTTTCAGCACACAGCCATTAATAGATGAGCACTATCAGCACTCTTCTAACTGGGGAAATGTTTTGCACTTTTTATATTTGAGGTGGAAAAGCTCCTGAGAGCTAGAGCTAGGTATAACAACTGCAGCCTGCTTTTTTTGAATATGTGTGCTATTCGATAGAATCAGAAACACTGACCCTTATATCAGGGATCAAATAAAACTGAAGGAGAAGATTTCTGAGTTTTCTGAATCTCAATGTGTGAATTGAGTCTATGATAACAATTTCCCCCTTTTTCAAACAAAAGATAAGGATTTATCTTCTTACATTTTTCTTCTCTACATGTAGATCTCCTGGCTCATTCACTGACACAATATAGTGTATTTTCACATGCAACATGGAAGTACATTTATTATTGTAGTATTTAATGTGAGTAGAATGTAGTATCTAGTTTGAAAGAGCAACACCATTGAACTGAACTCTTTTCCTTCTGGAAGATATTTGCTGAATTAAAATGTTTTGGAATGTCACGAACACTGGCCTCTTGCATCAGTCAGAAAACTATATCCTTAGAGTGTGATAGGTGACATAGTATCAGACCCTACAGACTGGGAGAAACTGTGGTTCACATTGTCTTAAAAAAGACGCTGACAGCTTTAGGATGCTGACCTTAGAAATGTGAATGCAAAGGCAAACTTTATGTTTATAGATAAATTTGACTGTTATGCATACAGCAAGTTGACTTATTCCAGTGTCAGATTCCTTGACATATTATATGTATTCCAGTAGGGGGTGGAGGGGAAAAGCAAACCACAGGGAAATTATATTTCTGTGTGGAAGAAAGAACTCTATGTACTCTTGATTGTATCTGTTATTTCACACCATTTTTAAAAAGAAACTGGATTAACGAATGGAATCTTATAAGGAGGTTAAATTCATACTCACTTTATAGATCAATAAATTGAGACAAAACATAATTAAATGACTCATCACAGACTGTGCTAGAAGTGACTTGTAAACTAATTTAAAACAATGCTCATGGAATCTTCATCTATGCTTTTTATCAAATTAAAATATGAACAGGAAAAATTGAATAATGCTTAATTTAATACAATGTGTTTAATTTTTCACATTTACAGTTATTTACTGTAATATTTCCAAGCAAACTTAAGTTACTTGTTTAGGAAAGCCCCCAAAGAATACTGTGTCAGCTGTCTTGCAGCTTTTCCAAGGTCCAGAAAAAGGTGATGTGGACAATACTTTCTCAATCATCCGTGCAGCTGAATCTCTCAATGTAATTTTCTGCTCACCAAAATTTAAGCTATAATGCAAGATGAAATCAATCTTTTTTCAACCAACATCAGAAAGAGATAAAATCATTGATGATAAAAATCAGCTGTCTTCACTGAAATTACATCAGAAATTAATTTGATTTAGAAATTACTCAGCTCTGTATTGCTTCTGAGCTGTTGCTACATGCTAATAAAAGTTATCTCACACCAGCAGACCTCACTTCTTGTTAATTCTGGGGCTTGTGCTATGTAACTCTAAGGTCCAACTCATGAAGGCTTGAGGCAGCATTCTTGGAAGCTCCCCAAGCTGGAAAAATGATACCTGCAGCTCATATTAAGTTTTTGTGAACTTTTGTTCACTCTTTGTGAATTTTAAAAGTACATTGTAACTAAAAAATGGGATGCCATTGGTTTTGCTCTCTGAATTGGGGAATGGAAACGTATTCTAACAGGTCAGGTTTTTCATTTGTTTTTCTCCACATTTCTCCTGGCAACATGAGCAAATTACCTCTTTGTTGTTTCATAATTGGATAAATTGCCATTTAGCAACTTCCCTTACGTTAGAAATTTTTTCCTAATGTCTAGCCTAAAACATCTCTTTTGAATGTTAGATTCTTGTTGTGCCCATGACTGACATGAGGAGAGGTAATGCCCCTTCTTTGGCAGAAACTTTTCATAGCACCCCTTTTGTTCTCTCAGTCTTTTAACACTGATCATTTAATTTTTTAATCTTTCTGAATGAATCGTATTTACTGTAACTCTGTGTATTCCTGCTGCTCTCTTCTGTGTTGATGTTGCTTGATTGTGTTGTGGTGCTCACAGAGTTGGTTTCATGTTCTCTGCGGAGAACTCCAGACAGGGCACTGCAGATGTTGGATATAACAGTTGTCTTTCACATGTCCAGCAGGCTCCACTCATTCTTTTCAGATCCAGATAGTGATGATTGTTTTTCTCCAAGACAGCTTGGCATCGTGAGTTTGCAAACCAATTTGCAATCTGTAAGAATCCATCTGCCCTCCCTTGGCCAGTGGGATATATCTAGGTTTGTCATCTACTTGTCTTGCTCCTGGTTTAAAGCCATTCTCAAAAACCAGCAAGTCATTTTGCAGCATTCTTAGATTTGTTGGTGAAGAAGTAGAGCTGTGACAATGTTGAAGGAAACCTTCACCTGGGGAGCAGTACAGACAGTATTATTAGCAGTTAGGGTTGTGTATAGTTGTAGGCCCTCTCTTGAGCTGTTGAAATTCACTAGTGATTGAAACCAGTGTAAATAAATAGACTGTGCTTTAGATTTTATTACCTGACCAGTTTACTGCTCAAATCCCTATCAGATGCTAATTGAACTATTGAAAGAACAGACCTTGAATGTTTTGTAAATAATGTGTTAATCTCACTGGGATTGTCTGTTTATTACTGCTAAAGGAAATAAACATTTTAAAGATAAAATACTGAAATTCAGAATGTATTAAAATCTAGACTTAGAAAAGCCTAATAGCCATTAGAACAAAGTTCTCTCCCTGTTTGGTTTCAATTATTACAAAGTGGTGTGGGCTGAATTCTAAGAGTTGTAGAACCTTTCACATGTTTTTCAGGTAAAGGTTAGATGTTTTTGCCATTATATGAGATCCTCTCATGTTCTTTACATTAAATGGCTGCCCTAATCTTCTTGAAAGGCTCAGCTTGCTGCTAGGACACAAGGTTGTCAAACACTATTACTTCAAAGAGGATTATTTTTCACTCTATGAAGATTAAGTGGGACTCCTCAAAGCCTAAGTTGCTTGGGGGAAAAAGGAAACAATTCTTCATCAATAGTCATAATGTCTCCCAGGCACATGGAAAAATGTGGTGCTGGGCAGATCTTAAACACAAATTGCTGAGCTTAAGTAGTATATAGGCTGGAAAAAGAGAAGCTGGGTGCAGTGTCACCCACATATTTTTTCTATATGACTGTTCTGCAGTAACCAGTCCCAGCAGCGCAATACAGCAACACACTGAGAAGCTGATTATAAACTGAAATTTCTGTAGTGTGTGGTCATAGTTCAGCTCAAACAGCTTTCTACCTGGAAAATAGTCTTTGAGTGGTTTGTTTCTTAACTCCCCAAACAATTCCCTGTTGCAGAAAGGCTGTCCCTCATCTCCCTTGGCCAGCCACATTCTGCAAAAAAGACCATGGAGCTTTTTAGCCATTTTGCTAATGCTGCTTACAGAAAAATGTGTTTACTTGCAAGAAAGCAAATTTGTAGGAGAAAATCCCAGCTGTGCATACTGACATATGCTCTTGTTTCCAAGTAAAACATGGAGTGGTGGGATATTTATTCATCGTAGAACATAACATATAATTGAACTTGTCTGAGGTAAGTGAAAGATTTTTTTTCCATAGGAAACAATGACTATAGGAAGTGTTTAGTTATATCATTAGAAATAAGATCATATTGCTTTTTCTCAGCCGCAGATCCTACAGCAAAATAAAATGTTTTCCAGATAGTGAAATGAAGATCCGACATCAGTATTCTTCAACTGCTTCCTTTTTTTATTGGTACCTCCTCTGATTTCCCATTATTTGCCAAATTTCTATCATTTGTATATCTCTGTTGCCAAGAACAAGATAATAGATAACTTTAAAAATCCATGAAAGAGTGATACATTCTTCTTTGATGAGTCTTTCCCTTTAGAAAAAAATACTCCTTCGTTATAAGGAGGATGGAATTTTCAGGAGAATGAAGCGCTATGCTTTATATGTAACATTTTTTGTTTGAAACATGGTTATTACAGATATGTGTGCATGTTTGCCTGCCACACAGCTGCAGACCTATTTCTCTGATATTCAATGGAAATTTTATTTTTGATATCTGTGTTAGTGGGTCTGTTTCTGCCACAGGCAAATATGTTAGTGCTGCCAAGTACTTGTCCCTTACTTCCTTTATTAGACCCTGCAATATTTTGTTGCTGTTATCCTTGAGAACCTAAACTGAAAGGAATTGAAGTTGCCCTGGCTTTAATATTAAAGAAAAAGAGGAAAAAAAAAAAAAAAAAAAAAGGGGCAAAACCAACAAACGGGGGGGGTTTCAAAA
>VYXH01010012.1:210682-319924 GCA_013397275.1 Burhinus bistriatus | reverse complement strand
AAAAGGAAAAAAAAAAAAAAAAAGGAAGGCGCACATCCAGCAACTGTGGGAGATTTGAACTAACTTGTCAAAGAGGCTGAGACTGATCCAGGAGAAGACAGGGACAGAAACTGAGGGTAAAACTGGGAAACACACTTGCTTTCATGGCTGGGAGAAGCTTAGACAATTTGGGCAAAATGAGGAAGACCTGAAGAGAGATACCAGAAAAATGGAATTTGACAGGAATGTAGAGGGAGGTACAGGCCAGAGTGATGTAGATAGTGAGACTGGTTGGGGTAGAAAATGGGCATCATGAAGCAAGATGGAAAAAAGATTTGAAGAGATGTTGTGGGAATGGCAGGGGAATCAAGTGTGGCTTGGAATAGAAAATGAAGTGGAATCAAGGAGAGACAGTATGGAAAGAGAGAGAAAGAGAAAATGGAAATGGGAGGGAGTGGGTAGGAAGGGAGTGTAAATGGGGACTAAGAATGAGATAAGGTAAGGTGAGGAGGAGGAGTACATGGATTTACGGAGTGAAGAGGTGCAAAATAATTGCTGGATCTCTCTGTCACAGCTCTCTGTTTTGGCACCCACTTCTGCTCTCCTGCAACAGACTCTCTTAATATTATCTCTTTGGTTGGTGACCTTGGTCATCCATTGTTCACAGCAAACTCCAGTTGTGATGTTTCCATTTTCTTCATCAGTTTGTTCCTTCTCCAGGAAATTGCTCCATTCAGTTCCTGTTGGGCCATTCCATACTATCCAGACACCTATGGAAACCTGGTGCTGCACTCTCTCTGGGCTCTCGTTGGGATGAATATGAAGTCTGATTCAGGGGTCTTTTAACAGTTGCTGTCCACTCCTTGTCCTCCTGATCACTTCTTCCCAGTTTTCCTGCCAGGTTATTTCTACCTTAAATCTTTTTGTTGTGCAGCTCCACAAACAATTGTACCCATGCAAATTAGTGGTGGTGGGTAAGGAGGACTGTGGGGCTGCAGATGACAGTGGCAGGCAGGAATGCTTCAATTAGCACTGCTGTTTATACAGTCTCACCACAACAGAAGTCCCATGGTTTGCCAATATACAGACACTGAAGCAGCTAAAATGTTCCTAAAAATACTACAGAACATATTCCCATTGTTTTCAGATGGGGTGGGCAGAATGCTTTTTCCATTGGGGATGAGTGATCTGGAGGCTTCACTGTGCTCTGATACCCGTAAATAGATTTAAAAGGCAGTGGCAAAATACTTCACATCATCTAATAACCCTGATGCCCAGAATGACAGCCTATTAGTGTTGGTATTGATTCTGTTAATACACATGTTATATGGGTCTAATGAGTCCGCTCAGCTTTGCTGATAACCACACAATACAATGCCAAAGGATGGATCTGCTTTTTATATACATCTATACACACACACTCAGCTCCTATACAGAGAAGTTAGCTTGTTTATAGGGATGAAGCATAAATTGCATGTTTTTCTACTGCTGAGGAACAGCTGTTGACTCTGGTTCTTTTAATTTAATCTGAAATTATGAAGGTTGGAATTATTTTCCTTTAACTAATGGGTAAATAATCAATTCCTTCAGCTGACGGCAATTATATTTCACTTAGACAAACTTCTTAGTTTCAAGAGAGCTGAACTGAGCTGAACTCTTGTTCTTTTAAATATGACAACTTGTTATTGAAAGGGAAGACTTGTTTTTATCCTTATGTTGCACTATTTATTTGAGTAGATTTTTTAAGTAGCTCAAAATAGAGTATAAAATCTAAATTTGGAATGCTATGTCCTGTAAGCATACGGTATTAGTGAAAAAAAAATCTAAATAAATTAAGAATACCTAAACAACAACATTACCAGGGAGTGGAGAGAAGTGATTATTTTCCTCTATTTAACGCTTGTAAGGATGCATCTGGAGTACTGGTTTTTTTGAGTCTTCCCAGTTTGAAAGATACTGGTAAAAATGGTTAGGATTCTGGAGTACATATTGTATGAGGAACTGGTCTTGCTTTGACTGGACCAGACTGCCCAGAGAGGTTGTGGTCTTTCCATTCATGAATGCTTTCAGATCTTGACTGGACAATGCCTTGCTCAATATGGTCTATCTGTGGTACAATCCCTGCTTCGAAGAAGGGGTTGACCTTCCAGGGATCCCTTCCAACCTTAATTATTCTATCATGGTATAATAAAACAGTGCTATTAAGCATAGTTACATCAGCAGTAGTATCCTATAAATCAGCGTTACTATCTCATTTATTGCTTACAAAATTTCTTTTATTTGCTTTCATTTATTTAGCAGAAATCCCATTGCCACTTACATGAATTGAGGTGCACGGTGTATAAGTCCTTGACTGCACAGTTAACGTACTGCTTCCTGAAGCCTCCTCTTCATTGTCTCAGCTTTGTAGACATAAGAGATTTTAAAGACAGAACAGACTATCTGATTAGAATGTCTCACTTCTACACCCTTCCACCTACATATTTCACGGATTATCCTACATACTGAAGGTAGTAACCCTCGCCCCTGAGGGACTGTAGCTGTGGGCAACCCACACTGGGCATGGACATCCCTGAGGAACTGTGGCCTGTGCAGGAACCCATGCTGTGACAGGGACACTGGGATGCATGGAGAAGTGGTAGAAACCCAGTAAGAAACATGGAGCAGCAGAAATAAACCATTGCACACATGATCCAAGGCTATTGTGTTGCTTGGTGCTTCACCAAGGGGATTGGAACTGACCGAGCGCAAGCCACAGCAAAAACGAGGGGAGTTGAGGATAAGGATAGGGGAGGACAGGTGTTTGGCTGAGGCTGAGCCTGGGAAAGGGGTGGAAAGGTCTTTACTTATGTATTTGTTTAGCTGTTTGTATTTTCTTTATTCTCAATACACAAATCAGTGATTAGAAGTTTGTGTTAACTGGCAAAAGAATATGAAAAAATTCCCCAAGCTGAGACTCTTTTGTCTGTGGTTACCTTCTGGTAGCTGGTCCTTGCTATTCCTTCATCTCTGAAACGAAGAATTCTTTAGTATTATATATTTCCTTTCCAGCAAAGGATGTCTACATTTTAATCAAGGTGACTGCAAGTCTTTTTGGAGAACTTATAAATATTAAACTATTGATATCTCTGTCACTAAGTCAGCACTTGAAATGATTTACTGGAAGTTCCCTACAGCCTCTTCAGTTTTCAGCCCCTTTTTTAAAAAGGTGGAGAGAGCATTGCAATATTTGTCTATGCTGCTATGCAAGAAGATAAAATAAACTTTCCCTGTACTGACTGTTCTCATATTTGTCTAACCCACCTTAAATAACTTTTGCCGACCTGTCTAACCAAGAGTTTACGTTGAGCTCCTCATTCATTACTGGTCCTTCTTCACCTTTCACAGGTATAACTCCTGTCTGCCTCTGTCCTTCATGAGTAGATGTGCTCTACAGTCAATCTCCTGAAACTTTGCACTGCATTTTTTAAATTGGCACAGCTTCTGAAAATGGTGCAAACCACTCAGTTTACTCAGTTTTACCGCCCCATTCTCATTTAGAAATGGAGAAAATTCTCCCCTTCTCTCTACTACTCTCCTCACCACCTTCTTCCCCTGGCTAACAGTTCACTTATGGCTATGAGTTCCCATAAAGGATCAGTGATGACAGGAAAAGTGGATGCATCACAAGAGGAGGTCAAACATAGTCCTAACTTCACAAAAAAGGAGCCCTAAGGAATTGCAGATTGGTTAATCTATTTTGGCCTCAGAAACAATGGCTTAAGACATTATAAAGCTATGTCCACAAAAGATAAAGCAATCAGAATGTAAATAGCCAGAAGACAAGGCAAAAACTATCCAATATAGATTTGTCAAGGACAGGTTATATCAAATAAATCTAATTTTCTTTTATGACTAAATCTAATTTTCTCCTTTGACAGGACAAGCAGCTAACTGGAAAATGGGAAGGTACATGCACAATGTGATATATTCTGAGCTTAATAAGGCTTTTCATGCTTTTCTCCATAACATTCTCTTAATCTAAGGAAATACGATACAGTTATAGTGACTGTAAAGTGAGTACAGAGTTGGTTGAAAAATTTGTCTCAGAAAGCAGCTATCAGTGTCAATCCAAAAAAGATGAGGGCATATTTACAGAATGATAGTATGGAAGAAGAACACAAATTTCAAGGTTTATAATGAAATATGAATATATTACTTTTTTAACAATGCCATTGCAAATTTTTATCTTTACTGGGAGAGTAGAAATGTGGCAGAGGAAAAAGTAATGCTTAAGACCAGATGACTCTTCAATTTTCTCTTATTCATTAGATTTTATCAAAGTGTTTGCTGGACTTGTCTTTTGCATATGGGAGTATCTGCAAATGAAAGAAGGGAAATCTCAAGCTAGGAAACTACCCATAGAATGTCAGTGAAGAAAAACTATATGTCGAATATGTATGCTTGAGGCTTTTACTGTTTTGGGAGAATTAAGTCAAATCAAGGACCCCAAGAAAATTATTCTTATGTTGCAATCATTAGTGGACGTAATAATTTCTAATACACTAAAACCAGCATTTCTTGATTGCTCTGGGGATTCTGGTACACTTGTCACAAGAAGGGAAGAAAAGATTATTGTTCTTCCCTAGAAAAAGAAGGGAAATATACTTACAGTGGTAAGCAAAAGCATTCAGTCCTGATGGGTGAGGTAGACATCTGCACTTCATTAGAGAAAAAAAATCTTTATAAGAAGTGTTTAGGTTGGGGAAGAGAACCTCCTTTCCAAACAAATATTGCAACAAGATCTGTTCATACCCTGACCCGTTGCTGACAAGGCCACAGATGAAGGCCTACAAAAAGCCCATTTGGCAGTCACAGTACTGTTTTCATATATTGCCTTATGAGTTGAAGGACCATGAAGACATGGGTCCCAGGAGATGCTATGAAATGAAATCCTCTTTGCTGCCTACAGCTATATAGTACTTCGCAATATTATGTCCTTAAAATTTGAAGCTAACAAGAAAACAGTCGTACTCCCCCCCCAAAAAAAACCCCAAAAACAAACAACCAACTGTGTTGGCAGAAAATTAGAGAATTTTTCATAGAAATACAAGTAAGATGCCTGATCTTCTTTAAAGCATTTCTTAAAGGTGATATCTTCATGTGTGTTTAATCTCACCAAACTTGACATATTTAACAGTTAAACATTCAGAAGCAGTTAGTGGTCTAGGATCCTACTGTGACCATATCATCTTGAGTGTTGACCATGTCATATTTCTGCTCTATTTAGGAGCCATGTTGAGTTAGCATATGAATCAGAGATCTCTACCGAAAATTCCAGAGGTTGAGACAACTAAGGGATAAAATTCTGGAGCAAAGGTTGTCTAAAATTAAGGGTGCTACATATGAACCAACATGTACTTTCTTGTCATAGAGATTTGATTTCCTTCAACTCTCCCTTTGATCCTTGCAATCTTGTATTTAATTTTTTGCAGTGGTGTGCTGGCAAAATAAGGAATGTTTTATGATGGTTCATCTGTTTCCACTTCATGGCCAGCCACAAGTGTTTGAGTGGCTAAGCATTTCCAGTTTGATTAGGACTTTCTTCCTTGTTTCTGCCATACTGACTTGGCTGTTGGGGTTTTTTTTGTTTTTGTTTTTGTTTTTTTTTACAAGCAGAACATGGGAATTATAGTTATTCACATGTTAGCTGACAGCTAGTTCCTTCATAGTTGGATGTTTTCTCCTTCCTCCCACGCTCTACCCAGTGCTAATTTCACCAATTCTAGGTTGGGAGGTACAGATATTACCAGAAATATTTACTTTTACAGAACAGTATGTATTTCATTGTATATATCTGTATTTATACGGTATAGTAATACACAGGAATATAATATTTATTCTCAATAAAGTAGCTGCTAAAAGCACAGGAAATATTGTTATAAATGTTTATAAATGTTAACGCAAAAGAAGTTGGGAAAGTATCTCAGGGTCAACGGAGATTAATGCTATTTTCTACGCTTCTTTGCATCATCTGCTAATGTCCACTGCTGGAGAGCAGTTATGAAACTAGATGGCCCACAGGACAAACCAGCATCAATACTCTTACATTCTTTTCTCTACATTTGTAATATTTTTCTGAACTGAGCTGTGCAACACAGACAGACAGACAGACACACACACAGACACACATGCACACGCACTTCACCATTTCATGCTACCAGTGTGGGAGAAGCATTTCTCCGTCTATAAATATTTTATTCCATCCATATTCCTAACATAGATGTCAGTCTACTCTGAAATGATGGTCATTCCTTCAGCATGTCTCTTGTTTTCTTCTGTCACTGGTTATATCTTTGAATTTCTGGTGTTAAAGACTATTGTCCTCTCTTCATCTGTCTGTGTGTTCCCCTTCAGGTTTTAATATTTCCTTCTAATTCCTTATCTCACCTCTCTGTCAATGGGTCTCAGACTTAATTTTTTATCCCAATATACGATCATTTCATTTGCAGTTTCTAGTGAATAATCTGTAATAAATCAGTCTCTTTGGTGGTAATTATCCTAATACTTGCTGTGTTTAGCTAACACCTGCCCTGTACAGGGGGATGCTCCTGGGATTAGTGATTGAAGTTCTCATGGTCTGCAGTGCCAGGCCCTCTCTGCTTATGAGCCAATTATTGCCCTGTCATGAACAGCAACAAATGAAGTTTTTAACTTGTCTGCAGCCCCTTAAATAGCATACTTTAAAATAATAAAGGTAAGTTGCCAATTAGAGGGGAAAAAAACCTAAACCACTGCTCCATTTTATGACTCTAAACATCTAGACACACTAACTGTGTCCATGAGTGTGCAGAAACTGCAGCAACACTTCTCAGTCACAATTTAGCTCACAGTTCAGTTCAGACCCTGGAAAAAGAAAAAAAAAAACATGGAAAGAAAAAAAATCCAGAAACCACAACCACAGCTAGGACCCCAGCTAGTATCCATGGTCAGACCATCATGCCTGAATGCAGGAGTTCCAACATACCAAAGCATAACTGTCCTGGCTGTTTTTGAAAAGTCCCTTTTAGAGTACAGGTGATCAGGCCAGTTAGGAATCAGCCAGTGGCCATCCTGGGAGAGGACTGGAAATTCACAGGGATTAATTAGAACAGCATTTCTCTTTGAGGCAGACGTCGCACCTCTGCAAAGCAGCCACACTTGATCTTAGAAAGCACTTGACCCCTGGACAAAAACCAAATACTTAATTGACTGAGACATGAATTGAAAACCACTGAAACATAGCATATTCTGTAGGAAAGGAAGTGTGAAGTTTTCTCCACTCTGGGGCTAGTGTTAAAACTGCCAAGTGTTTGTGTGCTACGTCTGGTTTATAGCCCAGAGAAGTCCAGATGCTGGGCTGTAAAGCAAGCACAACAGGGACTAATGAAGGCAATGACCCGGATGTGGTACCTCCATGTACCAGGAGTTATGCCAGCCACCAACTTGGACTGTTTCGGTAGCCCTCTGTACATTTCTAAATCCATGGTTGTTAACAAGAACATTATACTTACTGCTGAACTAAGTATGACTCAGAATGGTCTCATGGTCTCTTATAGTCTTCCAGCCTGTCCACACAGAGCTCCCGTTAATGTCTGTGGAAGTCCTGTTCTCACGAGCTCTGTAAGGTATGTCCTGGGTGCTGTCTGTTATCAGTGCGTATTAATGAGCCTTCTCTTCCAGTGCGGTTTAGAAAGTGGTTTTTTTTCAGGAACAGCAAAATGGGGTATTTTGTGTGATATTTGGGAAAAACGATTGAAAGAAAAGATAATCAGCACCCCAAGGAAAAAGTGAAACAAATGTACATGTGAAAATTGCAGACCACCTGTCCTTTTCTAGATTTAGGTGAACGACAGAGTCAGCAGGGACTTTTCCCTACAAACCAGCATGGGGCAGCATTATCCAAGCAAACTCAGACCACGTCTGCTGGCAGATACGTCAGCACCAGCGTCTGTAAGATTTAGACATAAACACGTGAACAGACTTGGAACCTCTTGTATGTAACTGGTTTGGAAAAATATAGCTACATGAAAAAGGAAAAAAATCATCTTCAGCAACTGTATTAAAGGTGTTGCTTTGTGTTACATATTTTAGGAAGCTCACAGTGTGTCACAACAACTTGTCACAGGTGTCCCCAACTGTGATGATGATTATGATGATGATGATGATGACAATGATGACGATGATAATAAATAACATTTTGTCCAGTAGCTGAGGATCAGGAAACAGTAAAGCTAGTCCTGTTCAAACTCATACAAGAATGGTAATATAGAGAGGTGCAGGCAGAGGGAGGCACCAGAAAAGACAAAAGACATGATATTCTTGAGCAAGATCAGTTGTGGACTCAGTAGGTTAAAAAATCAGATTTTACCAGGTTAGTTTGTATGCACCTTTACAAAAGAGCACTTTGTGGAAAAATGACAGGATTTTTAAAGGTAGCTAAAGAAGTGTGTAAGTACAGCATGCTCAACTCCTGTTGCTTCTAATTGATGTTAGGGATCTGGCTAAATATAACTAAATTCTGCCCTGAATTCAGAAAAATCTATTTATTTCATTATTAAGATATGATAGTTAAGGTCAGGATTTAACCCAGACCCACTGCTTCTTTATTCATAAGGCCATCTTCCACAAAAACATGTAAAACCTGCTTTAGAGTTCTGTGGACATTCAGGCACTTATTTTAACACACTTGCCTGGATACTTGTGTGACAAACAGGGTCACAGCAACAACATTGGAAAATGCTTTCACTAAGCCTATTTGTGCATTTTGAAGTGGTAGCTAGACAAGGACTCATCTGTAGCACAGAGACGATCAAACACGGACTGTTGTAGGAAGGAGTGTGGAACCCAAAGAGAAATCTTTCAGCACCTCCTTGAAGGTGCTAAAAACCACAGCCACAAAGTTGTACTTGGATGTTACTACTTTGCAGTCACTGCTGACCACCAGGATAGAGGGGAAGAGGAAGCCTCCACTGTTGGTGATGAGAAAGAGCTCCTGAAGGCTCCTGGAAGCCTGCTGGAGGACAATGCTAGAGCAGAGGTGATGCCCTGCAGGAATTGTACAGCCTTGCGTGTGAATAATGGTGAAGCACTTGAAAACAGGGCTGCTTTGTTGCTTTGAGTTCTGTCTCTAAAGAGATATTTGGCCTACAAAAATAACCATTTGGGCCTTAGAAGCTCAAGATGAAAAACAGTGGATCAGGAAACAAACTCCATTGCTGCAGAATTTACTGGGGCTGACCAGTTCTTAATATTTCATCAATTGCACTGAAGTTCATCAGGTCATTTGCAGAGGGACACACTGATTCAACAAAGCAGTTGTTCTGGGTGTCAAGGGCACTTGACTGCCTGGTTTTGTCAACGACTTGAAGCTGTGGCAGTTTACTACACTGTCTTAGATCTCATTTATACCTTTTGTCACCCCAGAATCTACTGAGGTTGCATTTACATTTGTACCATGCCAGGTACAATGGGGACTTTGTCTTGGCAGGATCTCTACGGGTTTGTTACGAAGTGAAATGAAATGAATAATGAGGCCTAAACCTGTTACTGCTCGGAAGCTGAAGACACACGCTTGTATTCTGTTTTTACCTCCTCTCCAGCCATGACAGATTTTCTGCTCTTGCACATTACTTTTCTTCCTCCTGGAGTAGATTGTTCTGAAGCATGGACAACACATATGCTTTGATGGTACAGACTAATTTTTGACCTTAAAATCTTAAGTGCAATATCCCTGAAGTACAGATTTATGATGTGTTCATAGAATCATATGACAGTTTCAGTTGGAAGGGACCTTTAAAGGTCATCTAGTCCAACCCCCCTGCAATGTGCAGGGACATCTTCAACTAGATCGCATGGCTTAGAGCCCCGTCTAACCTGACCTTGAATGTTTCCAGGGATGGGGCATCTACCACCTCTCTGGGCAACATATTCCAGTATTTCACCACCCTCATTGTAAAAAATGTCTTCCTTCTATCTAGTCTAAATTGTCCCTCTTTTAGTTTAAAGCCATTACCCCTTGTCCTGTCTCAAAGGCCTTGCTCAAAAGTTTGTCCCCATCTTTCTTGTAGGCCCCCTTTAAGTACTGAAAGACCTCAGGAAGGTCTCCCTGGAGCCTTCTCCAGGCTGAATAACCCCAACTCTCTCAGCCTGTCCTCATAGGGGAGGTTTTTAATTATTAACCATTGTAATGTTTTCCTTTCTTACTGAGATTTCCTTTGAATATGCTTTTTAGAGGTTTTTTGTTACTTGATGAAATGTGCCAGTTGTGGGGGCATGCCTTTAAAAATAGAAGTAGATATTTTCACAGATGTTTAGCTTGGGCAAAAAAAGGTTTCCTCATTAAAAGAAATAAATGTTGAAATATTTGTTACAGATTATACTAAATATTTTTCAAATCCCCCTCCTGCCAAATGTATGTTGCTGAATTCTTCTGGTGGCTCTGTGTGGCACTACAAAATGTTGGAGGTGAAAAGCTGTCTGATACAACAGTAGTGGCACCTATTAATGTCTATAGGGTCTTCCCCAGCATTTGTACAGCCTGTTGTACTACACCGGAAATCTTCAAGATGATAACAATTTTAAAAGCAAAATGAGATAGGTGTTCTGAGTTAAATCATAAGTGTGAAAGAATCTTCATTCTTTTGTTGCATGTACTAAAACAATATTAAAAATGATGATACAATCCTGTGTTATTTACTTAGTTGAATATTAATAATAAATATTGGTTTAAAATTAGGAGAAAACATAAACAGATTTCTCTCTCACAAAGGGAAGCAAGCTAAATGGTGTTAAATATTCCTTCATTCTGAGTGCACTCACGCGGCATGTGAAGGACAACCAGAGGATCAGGCCCAGCCAGCATGGGTTCATGAAAGGCAGATCCTGTTTGACCAACCTGATCTCCTTTTACGACCAGGTGACCCGGCTGGTGGATGAAGGAAAAGCTCTACTTGTCTGCTTGGACTTTAGTAAGGCCTTTGACACAGTCTCCCACAGCATTCTGCTAGACAAACTGGCAGCCCATGGCTTAGACAGGTGTACTCTTTGCTGGATTAAAAACTGGCTGGACGGCCGAGCCCAGAGAGTTGTGGTGAATGACGTNTTTGGAGAACATGTCTTATGAGGACCGGCTGAAGAAATTGGGATTGTTTAGTCTGGAGAAGAGAAGGTTGAGGGGAGACCTTATTGCTCTCTACAACTACCTGAAAGGAGGTTGTAGTGAGATGGGAGCTGGTCTCTTCTCCCAAGTAACTAGCGATAGGACAAGAGGAACTGGGTTCAAGTTGTGCCAGAGGAGGTTTAGGCTAGACATTAGGAAAAAATTTTTCACTGAAAGAGTTATCAAGCATTGGAACAGGCTGCCCAGGGAGGTGGCTGAGTCACCATCCCTGGAGGTTTAAAAGTCATGTAGATGTGGTGCTTGGAGTCATGGTTTAGTGGTAGATCTGGTAGAATAGGGTCAATGGTTGGACTGGATGATCTTGAAGGTCTTTTCCAACCTAAATGATTCCATGATTCTATGATTCTCTTTTTGTTCCCTTTTATGACTGTATTCCACTACTGCTGATGACTTCAGTTGATGTGCTATGTGTTTTCTTCTAACAGCTCCAGAGAAAATGAGGTTTCTTTTGTAGAAACTCAATGCTAAATGAAGACTGTCAGATATATCATCACAATTAATTTATCGCACAAGAAGAAGATTGTGTTTGCCCAGATGATCTGATAGCAGATTTAGGACACTGTTAATTTGTGGACTGCTGACAAATTGACAAGTTGGCAAAATAATAACATTGTTACAAAAGAAAAAAAAAGAGAGGCTAAGCCAGTTTTTCTTCAAATAAACT
This sequence comes from Burhinus bistriatus, assembly GCA_013397275.1. Lineage (NCBI taxonomy): Eukaryota > Metazoa > Chordata > Aves > Charadriiformes > Burhinidae > Burhinus > Burhinus bistriatus. Next base: position 308,081 of record VYXH01010012.1, on the reverse strand, counting down.
GTGGATAATATTGCTGGGTCTGTTTTATATTTTTAAAAATTAAATAGGAAAGAAAAGTCAGGAAAACGAGAATTAATAAAATTAATACCAAAACATGTTTAACATGCATTTCCTGTGTAAAAATAAATAACAAGATGGGTCTATGATTCAGCCTATAATTTTAAAAGACATTTACAAATAGAACTTGAAACCAAATACTTTATAATAATAGCCAGATTTCTGTGATATAATATCCTTGAGATGGGGTTATGTGACTCTGGGATCAAGTACACTGTGGGGAAACACAATTCAATTTAAATATTTTGAGAAGAAACTAAGAAATGAGATTTCAGAATAGGAAAAAAAGACTTCAGCGTTAGCAGTACATTTTCTGTAATGTGATACAGAATACAGAAAAACAGACACTTTCTGTCTTGTTCTATCCCAAAATCAAATGGTAACATTAACATTTATTTCTAAGTAACAAAGCTGTTAAAAGGCACTTGTAGCTCTTGAGAAAATTAGGCTCTGAACATATACAACACATTAATTTTTTACAGAAAATTGTCCACTTTGTGAAACTGTATTTTTTTCTCTGGAACCAATGTTGTGGTGCCGTGAAAACAAGAAATAATTAAATGTCCATATTAAAGGTCTTTTAAAATGCTTCAAACAGAATTCTTCACAAAAATCAAAGGCATGTAAACTTTTAAAAAAGAAATTCCTATCTTAAAAGCAAGCACATATCAGAGAAACACAGGTCAGAGCAACAAAGAGATACACCAAAACCCCTTCTGTCCTGAGACCCCTGAGGAACCAGTTCCTGGCAAATTCGCAGTTGTGGTTTGAACAGAACAGAGGTTATGGAATGCAAAGAAGTACAGTACTACTAGCTTCCAGCAAAAAGTCCAAAGTAATTGGGCCAGACAGTGAAAAGAAAGGAAAAAAAAAAAAAAAAAAAAAAAAAAAAAAAAAAAAAAAAAAAAGAGAGACTTCACATTGTCAGGGAGGAAAATTTGTAGCTCTGTCTCTCAGATTGGATCGCTTGTGCCATGTCTGTGGTACACATTTTCAGCTCAGCCTGAATTACTTTTGCAGAATTGCCCTGGACAATCCATTTGTTTAAAAGTACGAAGTCTTAAGTGTTCTTTAGAAGAATGAACAGACGGTGCAGTTTGGAGGAATGTTATTTAAAAATGCTTTTGGCTGGGCCTGGTGCCTCAGTCTTTAATCACAGTGAGTTGTATCTGTGTGTTGCACTGAAATTATGCTCAAAACCATCTGGTGAAGAGGCAGTTGTCTGACTTAGGGAGAAAACATGGGTAGAACTGAACTTGTGATCACAATTTCTCCTTTGGTCTTGCCCTTGGAGAAGAATGATTTGCTACAGCTCTTTACCAAACCCTGGGGCTGACCCTGGGCTTCACCAACCTCCTGCTGCCTTCCACCTTCTCTTTGTCCTGTGGCCTTGGCAGGAGCTAAGTGTTTTGCCATCACTTCCGTTAGGTTAAAGAGGTCCATGTCTCACAAGAACCATCTCAAGTCAGCACCGGGTGCTGGAAGGGCCCAACAGTGTGGCCACATTTATCACATCTACCCATTGACTAAATAGGGCAGGAACCAGGCCTGAGTACAGTCCTATGCTTGTTTATACTGTTTCATTGCTTGACTGCTCTTTGAAAAATGGCAAAATTATTTGAAATTTTTCATGTGGAGTGTATCAGAGGTGATAATTCATAAATAGTAAATTACATAAAATAAACCAGTAAATAAAAATTAAAGTGACACAAGTATATGCCATACACATAGCTCAACAATTGATACAATTCATTTTCTAAAGCTCTTTTTTTAATTGTTTTTCCACATTTCAAAATCACAAAATGACAGTACGGAGTGCTATGCACAAAACTGTTGACACCACTATTTCAAAGCAAATCTTATCAAAAGTATTACAAATAAACATTTGGCAAAGTCTGGACAAATGTTACACAGAAAAAAATAAAACTAAGTATCCCAGATCAGTTCTTATAGCCTTTATCAAATCAATCAGCACTAGCAAATCTATAAATGCTAAACTTAAACTTGGCTTCTGAACAATCCTTCTTTTTGACATACAAACTCTGTCTTCTTCTGAGCAAAAGTATAACTTAAATTTTGAATAGCCTAGCTAGTAATTGACATTGCAGGAGGCAGGAAAGTGTGAGGGACACTGCAGAAGAGCCTGGGAAGAGACATATGAGAGTTTAAGATCTGCAACATCAGGGTTCTGATGATATGGAAAGGCTGTTTCAAACCATTCTAAAACAGTGCTTTTCATCTTTGAAACATATGAAATACAGTGTGAAAGCCTCTTAGGACACCTAGGTGGCCAAAACCATTAAAAAGTCCCCAAATGATGAACACAGAACTTTTCTAAAGTAGAGAAAATTCATAACAAGAAAGGACAGAAATTAGAGGGAAATGAAAAAAAAAATATCTCCCTCTCTGGTCTTACGCTCCCCACTGAGTTCTTGCAGGTTTGTTCTCAATCCAGTAACTTTTAGCATCTTCCTGAATTGCCTTGAACTCTTCCTAGTCTCCATGGGTCCCTAGGACAGGTATCTCCCTGCAACACTTCTGAAGCCCGGCTGTGTATCCTCTCCCTTCTCAGGCTCTGCTTGTGTTGATGGTTTCCTCTTGCTCAGTCTCTTCCCCCTGCGAGCTCACTCAGCCTACTGGATAAGCATTTCAACATCTCATAATGTAATGCTGATTGTTTTCTGTCCTGTCCATTGGGTGGGACAAATTGTTACCTTTCTCTCCATTGTCTTACATGATTAGAGATTGTTTTTCTTCATTACATTAAGCAACCTTAGTTGATCCAGCCTCTTATTCTACATTGTGTTTTCTAGGTTGTTGATCATTCATCGTTGATCATTTCCAAATGTTCCCTGGACTTTCCGTAGTCTGTCCAAATTCTTCTTAAAGCAAAGTGCCTTAAACATAACAAAAGATCAAGAGCTAAAATATATAAGGCAACAACCAAGTTCAATGTTGAAATGCCACTTCTCAGTTCCTTCTGGGAGATGTGATTCTCTGGACTTTCCTGTAGGTGTAAATTCCATGTCAAGTATATGTCTCAAGATGCATCAGTCTCTTCTCTTGGTGTAATGACACTGCTGCATTTTAGAAGGTTCAGAAAAGAAAAGGGATATAGGATATCTGAACTATAACTTCCAAGACACATGGAACTGAAATATTTTTCTTTTGATTGCACCATTTTTTGAGACCAAACTAATGCTTTTACAGCTTTGTCACAGACTTTTTTTTTTAACTTAAAGATTTCATTGTAACCTTTTATTAATTATTAGTATACATTGTCTTTCACAAGAGTTTCACACTTCCCATACTTGAACACATTGAAAAATACATTTCTGTGGTTATCCTAGTACTGTGCCCTAAAAAGCTCTATCCCAAATGAAAATCCTTGCCTCTGACAGACAGGAAATTTTAGTCTAAGTTTAAACCAGTGCTGATATAGCCCCATACCTTCCAAATAATGCTGGACGCATTTATATGGAGTGTGAGCAGAAGGAGCATCTGCTTCGAAAATCTGGGTGGATAAACTGTGTGGAGAACTGAAATACACCCAAACACCAAAACATTTACAAGCAATATTTTTTTGGTAACCTGTCTTTATGGAAACAACTGTTAGGACTGCTAGATGCCCACATGGCTCTGGCTGTTGCAACATGCAAAAGATTTGACTTTGAGGTCTTGGATGTATGTGCCATAATATGAAAGCTAACATACAGCCACAGCTTTGCCAAACTTATGCTTTGAAAATGGTGAGTCATGACCTCAAGACATGAAAGAGCCTTATGTGATGGGATCCCCAGTCAAGACAGTGCCTTGAGTTAGAATCGCTCCACCACTAAAACTGAGCAGTTCTCTAAAACTAAGCATGCCAGAAGACACTGAAGGCTTCCAATCTCTAGAGGTATATTTCAATAAAATCCAAAACCAGTAAGCTGGAACGTGGCAATTCTTTCCAGAGAGAAAACTCAGGATTGCTGGGTGAGACCGGTTAAAAATATGTCCTGAAAACAAATCTTCCTCTTCTCACTTGCATCCTGGCAGGACAGGACCTTTCCTTTCAGTTTTCCTTTTGGTCCAGCAACCTTTGGTGGTTTCCTGAGTTGCAGAAACCACACACAGGTCTCCTCTGAGGACTCCAGGAAAGCCTTCTCTAGGAACCCTATGGTGCCTCTTGACTCCTTGGTTTCTCTATTCATGACTCTCCATTGGCCTCCTCTTACAGTTAGAGACCTCTGGCTGCAGATGTTCTTTTTTCTGTTGAAAGAGAAGGAGTCTCCCCTCCCTCCTGAGAAGTTATGCTGATCCAAAGGGCAGCAGCCAGAAAGTAGCACATGGTCATCCTTCTCTCAGTTTCTTTAGCAGAACGTACAATAAGCGGTGACCTGAAAACAAAGCAATTAAACTGCCATACCTATCTGTCATCACTTGAAATGATGAGATTTAAGGTGAATTTTTTCTGAGCAGTGAAATCAATGATGTCTGATTTCCTAAAGATTTATTCCCCTCTCTGCAGTTCCACACATTTCAGTAATCCCATTTTTCCTGTAATAGCCCTGAGGTAAGCATTACGCCTAGTTTGGAGCTGTGCGCCTGCTGATCTGTCACGCCAGCAAGCACATGCTGTTTGACCAACAGGAAGCTGCAAAAATTCAGTGTATAAATGTGGAGTTTTGCTTCCCTTTCCTGCATAGATCAGAAACTTTCTTCTAAACCAAACTGATTTTCACAGCACTTATGGGATTATCTGTTGAGACTCAGCGTATTTTTTTCATCTAGGTAAAACTGACTAATGGGTTCCAAAATCACTAGAAAGGGAGGAGTAGACAGATGGTTGGACAGAAATACATACAGAGAGACAACTAGATGTCATATGTATATTAAACTAATTTCTGGGTGACACTAAATTAAAATACTGAACTACTTGCAGTGTTTTTTATTTATGTCTTCCTTAATAAGAATTTACTGTTCACTTTGCTGCCATTTTCAAATTTTAGTGTATTTTCTTTTAATGAAAGCTGAGCTTAATTGTTAGCTTTAAATGTTGCACTGCTGAGTCTGGAACTTAAAATAAACAAATTTAAAACTTGTGATGAGGTAATGAGATCCGGCAGTACCTTTTCTCTGCAGGTCTGCTCACAAGGTATAAAGTCTATCAAAGAAGGCATGGTTTGGTTGATCCCTGTTTTTTCTCTCCTTTCCACTAAAACAGAGATTTTGCTATAATATCCAAAGCTTAGGCAGTTGCAAGGATTTATTTAATGTTTATAACATGTATTACATTTATTGCTTTGCAAAGAAAGTTCAGAAGTTCCCAGGATTATATGTTCTGTAGTGTTAGCATTCTCACATAGTAGTTTCACAATCATTAGGGAGATAAAAATTTATGTAGTTACGTATTGTTGTACTTGCTGTTCTGTTAGAGTTCTGTCACCCTTGCAACATATCACTTTTATACTCTAAATCTAGACAACAAAAAGAGGTTTTTTTTTAAAATAAGTACATTTGAAAAAAAGAGTGTGAATATAATGTCCATCTAGGAAAATTTGCAACAAATAAGGGGGACTGAATAGCAGGAGGGAAGAAGAAGAATGTAAAAAGGATTTAAAAAAACCTCATGAAGTCAACGTAACAGGTTCCTTTAGATACTTGTATTTCTGTCCTTGCAGTGTTTCTGCAAATTTGCTCTTGGCTGTTATAGTAATTAGTAGCCCATTTCTCTATTTACATTTGCATAATAGAATTTTAATGTAAAGTAAAGCAAATGCAAATATTGGATCTAAGGCCAGTGTAAATCCAAATGTCAAATATCATTTGAAGACTAGGTGGGAGCTGGCTGGCTGAAAAAATGTTGAATCCAAGATCTCATCTCTCACCTGCAGTGCCTATATACATGTATATATACATGCATACATTTTTATTACAGAGAGTTTTACAAGAACTGGAAAACACAATATAATGATATAAAAAGCAAAATCCTATCAGCTGTTCTTTATTATTCTGAATAAGCTGGGTAATATGAAGAACTATACTAGAGTTCCCATCAGTGCCAGTGAGGTCTTAACTGAAGCAAGTTTCATTAAAATGAACACATTCTTCCTAAGAAGTTTATGTATTTTCTTTAAAGCTGCCTGAAGATTTTAGTTTATTTTTTGTAGGGGAGATGAATTGGAGAGGGAAATACTACATTAAGATATCATATAGCAAAACTTCCATGCTATATATTTTGGGCAAAGTAATAAAGCTTGGGCCATTCAAGGTCACCCTCTGACAAACACATGATTTGGGTTTGTGTGCTGACCCTGAAAACATAGTAACAGACAGAAAAACTTTACAGTATCTTCACACTTTTATGAATAGGTGGCCTTCATTACTTTTCCAGTGGTTTCTTTTTTTTCATTAGCTCCCAAACTTTTTTCTAGTGCAATAGCAATATTGAGGGATAGTCTTTGACTGCCTCAAAGTTTCCCATAGTTTATTTGCAGAAATTGTGAATGATACCTATACTTTTGGTTTTTTTCCTTCCTTCTAATGGTGAATATGACTGTTAACATTCTGTCCACACCGGGTCCATAGACTAAAAATGGACTCTTTTAAGGCATGGAGCTCATGAAGGTGCTAACCCAGACCAGACAACAGCTATTAATGGCTATTAATACAGGTCGTGTATTGACAGTAAGGCTAAGAACAGCTAACAAAACAAACATTTGCTCTGCTTTCAAATGCATTCCAGGAGTTTTTCCCCATATTTTCAATCTTGTCTGTCCTTGAGTCGATTTTGAATGTTGTCCAATAACACTTTTTTTTTTTTTAAGCGTGCTGTTGCTGTCTTTTTTTCTGTCATGCTAGAGAAAAACTGCAAAATCAAACAGAAAATCCAAATACTAGTGTAAGCATCGATAAAGAATGGGAAAAACCTATGCTCATAAGAGCAGTTCATTAACTAGTTAAAACAAAGATATTAGCAAGTGCTCAAAGGATTAAAAATATGGACTATAAATGAAGAAAATTTCCAATATTTTTCTTGTGACTTGATGTAATCAAGCTAAGGCAAGAGTATAAGGTTTCTACATGACAAGAGAGCTTTTCTGAGGTGAGGTGGAAAAAGCTTCACAGATATATTTGAGGAAACTTGGGACAAACCAGAGTGTGAAAATCAGCTGAATACTTGTTGAATAAAGTAAGAACCAGTGACAGATGGGGGAAAACTTGCTCAGTGACTTAAAATTTATCAGTTTATAATTCTCTCCTGTGACTAGTAGTTTTTGCTTATATAGCTAACAGCATAAGGTGATAAAAGTACTCTTTCTTTTTTCATTTTTACTCAGTTTGTTCATTCTTGTCTTGAAACTTTGGAAATCCATTTTAAAGAATAATGAAAAGTGTGCTTTATGCTAAAACAATATGAAATGAAACATAGACTTAATCTAAACAGCTAAAGTTTGCTTGACCCTGAAGGCTAGAAAACAAAAACCGGGTTACATTAAAAGAGAATACTCTCATGTCAAACCGATGAACTTCACAACTTTCTTGTATAAAACCATGTGATGAAGCTATGCTCAAAGGAAAATCAATAGTGAAGGCAGATAGATCACTTGCATGTATTACTTTTTACCAGAAATCATGTCAGTATGTATTAACGTTACCTTACAATATACATTGCCTAGGTAAGAAATAGTTCAAATATGCTGAACTTCAGGATATATGATTTGCTTATGAGTGCATGAATATTGTTTCAAGCTGAAGATAAAACAGGTAAGTATGTAATGTTTTTGTTGCATTAGCCTTTGTTATTATGTATTCATTATTATATTATTTGTACACACTACTTCTAAGTATATTTCATCTAAGCCTCTAGAAGCTTAGAAAGATGCTTCCTGTCATTATTTTGTACATTCAAAGAATAAAAGTGACAAACTGACAGTTTATATTGTGGAGAGTTATAAAATCATTTTGGAAATATAGCGACTTCTTTAGGTTTTGGGTAAGCAATAGTTGAAATAAGAAACCCAAGTAATTTGTTTTCTGTGAAAGTTCTTACAGAACTGAGGTACATTATAAATTAAACCCAAAGATTCATGGGCCAGAAAATTGCTTACCTGTAGGTTTTAGAAGATGGAAAAGTAAAAATTCTCACCAGGTTCTACAGTGCGAGAATAGCGAGACGTGCCTCAGGAGAGGCTGAAGCGATGTGCAGGAGAGGACTGTGTGGTGGAAACACGATGAGGTCCATGAGGCCAGATGTTGCAGAAAGAGCAGAGAGGTAGGCAAGAGCTATTGTCACGCAACCCTCACTCATGGCAGTAGAGGAGTGCAGAATTGGAGGCAACTCTGACCTCTTGCAGCAAACATCGTGGGCTGTGGTAGAGGAGCAACCCTGCATACTGGGAAACCAGTGCGAGCTTCAACCAACTCCAGTCACAGTTAGATCTCCAGTCTTCATGGAAGTTGACAGGATTATCCTCTGTTGTGGTGAGATGATTTCTGTTACACGAATGCACTGATAGTGGTGCATCAAGGCCTTGGCTTCTGCTGGTCATTGCAGGAGACTGGATACATGGTTAGCCAAACTTTTAGTGTGAGCCAATACAGCTGTTCTTCTATTTATCTTACTAAATACATCTCTTTATGTATAATCAAAATGAAATATAATGAGTACATTTATAAATGCATTCATTAAGACATATATGGACAAATCTTCAAGATACGTAAATTGGTCCAGCTCCACCCAGTCTGTGAATTTACACCTGATTAAGATCTACTCAGAGTATTCAATTCTGTTTTGAAAACAGTACAACACAGATGCACATTTCTATAAAATATGAACATGAAAGTTAAGTTTCTGAAGTGTCTGTTTTTATGACTTACCAGTCTTAAACATGAAATATCTGATTGAAGTCATCAGATTTCATGACAGCAGAGCATGAAACATTCGGGCAGAATTCAAGAAGCATAAAATGATTAATTTAAAATAACAAATTAAATTTCCATTACGTATTGTGAGAAAACCCATGTGAAGTTTATCCAGTGAAATGTGGATATAGATGAAGTTCAGATGCAAGCATATTTTGTTATGAACATGAGACTTGGCCCATTTGCTAAGGTTTGTGAATAGGATTCCAGCTGAGTCAACTTAAGCCAGTCTGTGGTTCAAATGAGAAAACAGGTGGAAACTCGCTTTGAAAACTCTTGTCCTGATAATTCACTACCCAGAATTAAAGTCCTGAGAGATACGATTATGTAAACCAGGTGTAAGGAAAATGCTGATTAGAATTAGCCCAACCTGACAATTTGCATCCAAACCCTTTCCTGTACGAGAATGACTGAGCTGTGCAGATGTTAAAATCTCCATTTAAAATAACACATACTTTTCTTTTGATTTGAGGCAGAGTTACAATTGGATGGGAGCCCTCTGGAAATTTGAATATAATCAGTTTCATGCATGGTTTCACGAGATTAAGACAAAAAAAAAGAAATTTCTTATAAGAACAGCTAATTTTATGAGAATTCTGCATATTTGGATTCAAAAGTCTAAAAGAGTATGGAAGACTTTGTCATTTTTAAACCAAATTAAATATCTGCTTTCCTGAAATGACTGCTGTACACCACTGTAGTAAATGAATCAGAACAGTTCCAAGAAGTGATAGTTGTGTTCTTGGCAGTAATAGAATTATGACCAAATGCAAATTTGTAGACAGTTATTCGAGGAAAGCCAGTGGAGTGAAAGGTGTGAGACAGAAAGACCTCTGTAGGCAGTGGTCCACTCAAGCTGGAGCAAACATCAAGGAGGCCAAAAAGACTAGTTTTTTCTGGAGGTAATACTCAAAGTTGTAAGACTTGCACGTCTCTTCCTTTCAATTCTTTTCTTAGACCATTATTATTCTGATACTCATGGACAAATACCTTTCCTAAACATTGTTGGCAGACGTTATGTTCTTTTAAGAGGTAAATATGTTTTATCTGAGTAATATTTTGTTTTCTGACAGATAAATTAGTTGATATATTGCTTTGATTCTTTGAATATAAGTAACAAGTTTCGAATAGACAGGTAAACGTCAAGTGTGTCCAGAAGGTGCACATCATTCCAGATAGAGGAAGGGAGCAAGGGTTAACAAGCCCAGATGAACTCTTTTCCTTCAATTCTATTTACATAAAGGGATAATATCTTATTTTTCAAATTTCACCTTTATTAAAATGAAAAAATCAAGTTACAAGCATTAAAGTAGATTTGTGCTTCATTCAAAACCAGGCTAAAAAAGTACTAACAATGTACTTTAATAATTTTAGAAGATTTGGTCTCCAGTACTCTAAAACCTTGTTCTATGTGATAGTTATCTAAAACAGACATTAGCAGAAACAGATGTCGTTGGCTTGTTTTCTCTCTGCATGGAAGGCGTAAGATTTCTCCAGAATAAAAGATATAGAAACCAAGAGGAAACATATTTTCTTGGTGCACATATTTTTGACACTTGGCCTACTAAACTGGGATATTATGATTGCCAGACATGCCTGCTTTGAAATAGTAGATATGGAATAAAATACTCATGGTGGGAAAACACTTGAGGGTGACATCAAATACAGCCTGATTTATACACCTTTGAAATTCCACACAAAATTGAATGATGCAGGCAATTCTATTGCTTTTCTGTATAAATAGGTTATGTTTTAATAGTACCCATTCAGAAACATGTAAATAAGTGCTCGATAGAAAAAATACACAACTCAGTAAATAAAAAATTAAAACTAAAAATAAGATAATAAAGATCAAGAAATAGGTTAATTGAGAAAATAATGCTTCACAAGTAATTTAATTTCTATTCAAGTTCAATCAGAAAAAGAAAAAAGGATCTGGTGACATAAAGCTTGCAAAGATGGAGAAAAGGAATGCAATAACTTGTTTCTATTTCTTTAAGACTAAGTACTTCATCATTGCATAGCATTCCCTTTGGCTCTATTTAAATTTAGAAGACAGTTATAAGCTGAGAGAAGCCCAAAAGAGCTGGACACAGACAATATATTACATTATGACCAAAAGGTTAAAATTACGAGCACAAGAGAGCTCATTCCACTTGGAAACACACAAACAAGGCATTTGGTGGAACTAATGCAGAACATGGATAGTCAGTGAGTTGTAACACATAGATGCCAAAAAGAAATGGCAGCATGACTGGCTAGCTCTAAGGGTTAGCTGTCAATGGAACGTGACAGCAAACAAAGCCAACAACATTTTGGCCTAAGACATTAAAAAAACCATGTCATAGTGCAGGGAGATGGAAATGCAACTTCATACAGCACCTAGGTTGCATCTGGAATGCTTCATAACTCCCAGCATCTCACTACTGGAAATATATTAGCAAACTGGATGCAGTTCAAGGAAGAATCACAAAAATAATATTGGATTCACAAGAAAAGTTTAAAATAGCTATATAAAACCTAACTTTGTTAAAGCACAGACAATTGAGGCAGGCATGCAAACTGAAAAGTGTTTAAGGATGTTTTCTTCAATTATGTGTGGCTATGAACAACAACAGGAAAGAAAAATTTAGACTGTTTGGAGAAAAATTATTTCAAGAATAAGATGTAATTGGTGTATGGAAACCATATGGGGAGAGTCTAGTACACTTAAAACAACAAAACAAATACTAAATGTGAAAAACAAATCCATAATTACAGAAAGATTAAGTGGATATAAAAAACCTTTTTTTTGCCCTTCTGACTTTATGACACTTTTAATTGTCTCTGGAAAGGACATCTTAGCCTTACTCAGGAAAGTAAGATGTCTCAGTTGTTGTTCCTTTTGTTTTAACCTAAGGCTAGCTACTTAAAACTGTTATTAGCTGTTCAGAGAGAGATCAGCTGTTCTTTTCTAAGATCTTACATTAATGCTTATCTGGATGATGCCTATGTTATGAGCATAGAGTAGGGACTAGGAGAACAAAATCAGTCTTCATGAGAACTGATCTTGGCTGATGTCCACAGTAAACGTGTAGCAAACATATAAGGATATCAAAAGAGGGAAATGTTTTTCAAGGTTTACATGACAAAAGCTCTGTACCTTTAAGTCTATAATCTATAGCACATACTATAGGCCTTTTCCTTCTGAGAACTCTACAGATCCCAGGGGATCAAACTCAGACAGAATTATCCTTCAGGCAGGTCTGTGGCTTTCCTGGCACTGTGGTCCATGATAATCCTTCTTTGTGCTGTTCTTGTAAAAAGATTCTCCAGTTGTTGTCTGACTTGGATATTGATAAAATGAGTTCTCAAGAAGTGTGTGTGGGTCAAAATATATGATATTCATACTATGATACCCAGTGTCACTCTTGGACTAATACGCAGCTTTCCTAATTCGGTTATTACTTTCCTCCTGCTTTGTGGGTATCTTCTGGCTTACAGATTAATTATAATGTGGCTCGAGATAACCAGGGATGTTGAAATAGCTGGATAGGGTAGGATGTTTGAGATAGTACTACAAAGGCACCTGATCCTTTATCTCAATAAAGTAACATAAAAGATTAATTAGTATTTACCTGAACCTGCTACAGGTGCTGTATAAACATTCATTGTTAACATGAAGTGACCACACCTGAATTGTGAGAGTGACTTTTAAGGAAGTTTATCAGACTTGTGTACCAGATATTTGCAGGCAGATAGGCTTAATGGAGAAGTATCTAAATTTAGGCCAACTGAACTGAAGTGTTCTGATTTGCTGTTGAAATTGATTGCCAGGGACATTACATGGTTTTCTGCAGCTCCCGATGGCCCATAGCCTCGGTTTGCCTGTCACGGCAGGGTGGATGTAATGCACGACTGGGAGTTTGACTGTGGTTGCAGGCAGAACTGGATGTGGGACCTGGGAAACCACCCTGAATCCTTTAGTTTAAACATGGCAATAAGGTGTGATGTTTACTTGGAAGGACAGAGTACAGGCCCCTTTTTAATCCTGTTAAATGGCTTGATTGAGAGGAATGGTGAAGGCATGATTTGACTGATGTTTCCTCTGCTCATTTGCAAGCCCCAGTGTGTCATCTCTACCCTATTCAGACTCAGGTACAGCTGCAAGTGGATGCGATGGTCCGGTTCAGGGTGCTTCTGAATTTGAAAGGACAGAGTTAGAAGACCTTTTTTCCCATGTGGTTTCTTTGTACAGTTGTTTCTAGAATAAAAACTGATTTTCTTTCAAAGGTAATCCTGATAATGTAACTAATTTGAAATCTTGTATAAAACTGAAACTAAACTATATACAACTTCTTTTTACACATCAGCACTGGTTTACTTATATTTTGTCATGTACAAGGATCTGAAAAGAGCTATTAATATTTGATGGAACACAATGTTCATATTTTAAAACAATAAATGTGATCACTTTAAAGCATTAGATTATTTTAGCTTGAATTTATCCTTTGTTTCAACAACATGAAGAGAAACTATGAATTTCTACTCCCACAGAAAGAGGCAGAATAGGTCTACATTTTTTATAACCCCCAGACTTGTGCCAGAAAATACAGGAAGGACCTGTGACTGTAAATCAAAAAGATTAGGACTCACATATGAATGAACTTTGATTTAGAAATGGATTGCAAGGTCAAGTGGGATAAGGCTGTAAAAATGTATTTTATCTTTTGTTGAATAGTGAGGAGTTATGAAGCAATATTTATAGAAAGTATTGTTGGTATGTCTCAGTAGTGCAGTATATTTCCTCCTACATTCCCAGGTTAAAACATATTTCTAATCTCATACAGAAAAAAAATAAGTAACATTTAATATTTGTAGCTCTGCAACGTAATTAGCTGGTTTGCCTTTTTCAGTTTTTCATTTATAATTGTCTGATTTTAAGCTATCTGTGGAAATTCTCTGGCACTAACTGCACTGCCATGGCCAGATAAAACAGGTGAGAGTATTCCAAACCGGAGATGTCACTTCTCAAAGCATTATAATCATTCAACTGAAATGTTCTTCCAAGATTCCACATTTCAAAGTATTGCTAATAAACATTTAGTGACAATATTCAAAATGTATCAGTGAAACATACTAAAGGCATAACTTTAATTACTTTCTGAGATAAAATTAATAGATGACAGGCTGCTGCTAGAAGACAACACGAATGAAGCCTCACAGTACTCAGAGCTTTTTCTGTGCTATGAAGACTTTTGGTGCAGGAGCCATGATTTGCTCTCAGCAATAGTCACTGATTTGTGACCTTTCTGGTATGATGAATTCATCAAAGTTGTGCTAAGAAAGCGTGCTCTTTTTGACCTGATGTTTTTGGCTTGTCCTTTGTTGTTTGTTTCTTTTTGATATGGACAAATCACATTTTTCATTAATTTATAAGGCATTTAGTCTGACAGCTTTAAATGATTTTATTTTCTGTACGCTGAAACCATCCCAGTTGTAGCAATAGTTTCCTGAAATATCTGAGACCAATTTATTGGAAAAAGAAACAAACCCAAACCAAATCCCCCTACTAAGATAGACTCTCATCCCCAAAGTCAGCTGGTGTCTTTGGAACGGCCTCTCATAGAAAGATTTGAGTACCTGCAATCTGTTGGCCTGAGGAAGCAACTGAGTATCACTTGAAAGGAAGTAAAAGCCATGACTGAAGCCTTGGGAGAGCTCAGCGTTTCTGAGGAGGTACATTTCAAAACCAGATCCAAAACAAACTCTTGAACTCCAGCACCTGCCTATTAAGTTCTGTCCTGTGCAGTGCCTTGGGTAGGGCTTGAATGAACGAGAATATGCATGTAATTGACTATTATTAATTTTATAGCCAAGCTTGAATGTCACTGCTGTAGAATTGATTTTAAGCTTCCTAATTCAGGAAAAAAGATTACATAACCTTAAAAAAGTTGAAGGTGGAGAAGAAATTTGCTTTGATGTATATGAACTACACTATCGGAATTTATTTTTCGGTATTTACATAGTCTCTGAACTGATCAGTGTCATCCTGGCCATGAAAACTACCTTGAATGAAAGCCAAAAGAAAGAATTTTAGGGCATTGCTTTTATTTTGGGAATGTTATTACTTCAGTAAAAAGGCAGTTCTAGAGAACACAATGAATGTTCTAAGTATGGGGCAAAAATCAACATAATAAGTTCCCTTGCATTGTAGTTTAAAATAAGTGCAACGATTGCAGCTTATTTTTCACACCTGTTATAGAACACATCAGACATTATTTTGATGTTAGACAAGTTCACTTTATTTATAAGATAAATCTCACAGCTGAAAATACCAATTTACTGCTAGCAATTCTAAATTTTCCAAAGAAGCCAAGGCTAAAACCGGCTACAATCAGTATTGCAGTTCTTCCACACTTCTGGTAAGGGTACTATTATTTATAAGACAAGCTGTCTAATTGGTTGTCTGGTTTAGGTACCCAAATCAGAAAATTCTGCTTTGAGTCTGAGGTTTATCTCCAGTGACTGTCAAGTTTCTTTTAAAAATGCGACATACTGGTATTAATCATACAATATTTTCCCTCTCACAGCACCATTACTCAGACTGTGGAGGTAATGACGCTGAGCCCTTCTAATGAAAGTGGATGATTAAAAAGGCATTTGATACAGTTGTTTTTGTCAAAGTTAGCTTACTCTGCCAGCCATGGAGCAGATGTGAAGGCATGCTTAGTAAGGGAGCCGACCATCCCCTCCAGTGGGTGCACTTTCTTAGACTGTATTCTCCATATGACCGACTGAGAGGCAAAAGAAGAGGCAAACAAGGCTCAGGAAGTGTATTTTAGACACCCATTCTGGGATGCAGCAAATCATATTTTAAATGTGCCCATCACTCCCTACTGACTACATGGAGAACACTTGGGGTTAATGACTTCCTCCTCTGGAATCAGAAACAAGTCAAGACAGTCAGAAATTTTCAAAGAAAGTGTTCATCCATTAAAAAAAGCTGAAGAAAGTATCTGAACATTGTCTAAGCACAAATAATTCTTAGAAATTAATTTTTTTCAAATTCATAATGTCAAATATATCTTTTGAGAGTTTAAAATGTCGCTGTCAAAATAAGCTGTCTTAAAAGAATGCTTTAGATCAAAAGAAATTTTACAAATCAAGCCATTTATAGCATCACTATAATAAGAACCACACAAAAAAAAGAAAATTATCTAAATAAAATTATATTTTTACTATTTTTACTTTTTCACTTTCTGCTCATCTACAGTATGTAACTTCTGAACTGGTTTTGAACTGAGGACTGTTAAGCATGCCAAGCTGTGATACTGCTTTGCTATAGAAATAATTACACAGTAAGCATGTATAGTCACAAGAGTGAAACTCACAAAGAAAATTTGGAGTTAAGGTTAAAACCAAAATGATTGCCAACACTGAAATTCAAGGAATTCTCAGTTGTTTTTAAGATCTACTATTACTTTCCTTCTTACAAATCCCCTCCTTACTGATACCATGCTACTAGTTGCTACTTCAACAATCTGTATTCTTGTGGAATGCGTCACAACAATATATGACAAGTTGAATGTGTTTTGATGAGAGAATATGCAGTTTTTCCTTTGGTGTGCATCAGGCCCTTGTGGAGCACAGTCCTTTGTGCTCAGTGGACTGGAGTAAGAGAGTGCATGTGGAAAATCTGTATTACCGGCTTGTATGTGCATCGCAGCATGTGTATTTAGTGGCAAAATTTGGATGGTTTACATAGGAACTGATCTGGCTGTCAGTTCCATAATGAGACAGTATAAAGGATGTGTATTTGCTTCCCAATCTTCTCAGATAGCCCATTATTGGCTTATTTCCCAGTTCTTGATGGTGTGGTATTCACCATCTGTCTTCTTATCTGATTAGCGTGGAAGTGCAATGCCCCTCTGATTTCCTCATGGTGGGACAAGGCTCGGCTCTGCCCTCCTTGTGGCCTCCAGCTGCAGTTCACAGAGGCAATAAAGGATAATGAATGGTGGTTAGATATGAGGTAAGCGATAAAGTCTCAGTTAGCCCATATATTATATACTGGAAGTAATAGTTTCAGTTGAAGGTTCTGTTTGTGTTGTTGAGGAACTTCCTAATGACTGCCAAAGTACCGATTCATCCTCCGACTCTGTAATGCAATATATCTACTCATTCTTTCCATGTCCTTTGGAGGTATTAAGTCATAAAGCATTCCAGTAAGCAAATCCAAGGTAGTAATGGCTGTTCTTTGTGCTGTTACAGTCTGTAAGAGCTTAGGGTGAAAAGGAGACAGGGCCACTTGGAGACAGGGCCATATGTGCCAGGACCAAGTGGAGGTGCTCACTCACTCCCTGGACACAGGGGCCAGGTTGCCTGGCCTCCAGTGCAAATTCCTCACAGGATGCAATGGCAAGAGATGGTTCCGGTTGTTTTGAGAACCACAAACCAGCCTTGTGCCTTCCCAGGGGCCCTGCGATTCCTGGTGTTGGTACAGCAAGTCCTCTGGCTACAATAACCACCACGCTAGGAAACTTCACAAAGGAAGAACCTGCAGTCTGCTGTGGCTGCAGGTTTTGCTGCTAGGCACAACTGGCTCTGTAATGCACATGCCCCTCTGAACAAAACCTGGTTTGGATTGTAGCTGGCCTGTGTGTTTGAGGAAGTTTCTTCTTCAGCAGATGGTAGTAATTTTTTATCAAACATTGCAAAGAGTTTTTTACTGAAAGACACATGCTCACTGCATGGTAACCATGTGCATTGCTTGCTTGCATAGCACTGCCGAAACCTTCCGCTGGCCTGGTTTGCATTTGCATAACGAACTTAACTTTGGGTCCAGAATGCAACACAGAAAGGGGCTTGCACAGATTTCTCCCAGCACATCCTAGTAAACCTGACATGCACGGTTTTAAAAACCTGGATGCTCAAGTGTTAGCAGCAAGTACTGTAAAATCTTTCCTCAGATCTGCTCACTAACTAGTGACAGCCAAAATTGCTGGTTCTGCAACTGGGAGATGTCACTGGGTTCAAGAAACTGCAGAAAGCACTATGAATCTCATTCTGGAATTTCAAACCTTATACTGCCATTGTAGGGCTGTAGGATTTTTGAATCCTTTCCAAGTTCTGATGTCGAGTGCAATGTTAACATCAGACATGCATAAGGAAACAATGCTATATGCATTCTACATACCACGTATATAACCAGTATGTAACGCATTTTGCACAGCACAAACCCAGCCTTAGAAATCAAGCCATAGTCAAACAGAAATGACAAGAAAAAAGTAGCATGGGCTGTAAGAAGCTAACATCTAAAAAAATTAAACCCTGATGTAGAGAACATAGCCTATCACATCATATATCTTATGTCAGAGAAAAAAAAAGTGCTAAATACAAGTCTGTTTTGAATTCTGTAACGACACTGATAGCAAAAAAAACCCCAAACCAACAACCAATCTCATGTCTGTAAATGTTCTTCTGCCTCTTACTTCTTTAAATTATTTTTCACATTACAAAAAAATGAAGAAAATTTTAGAAATGGAAAAGAGAGCTACCAGATGAAGAAAACAATAAGAAACATCACTTCCGCAGATGGGTTCACATTTTCAGTTCAAACTTCCCTTCCCTTATAGCTAGAAATGAATGGAATGTCTCTTTTGCAGAAAGACCTATGCAGTATTTAGGTCAGGTTAAATGATAACAATTGTCCGCTGTACACTTTGTACTTCTGCAGAAAAAATGTTAATACCATTTGTCAGCAATATGATGATGGATGAAGCTGAATCTTGAAATATAAAAATCAAAAGCTGGAGATAAAATGCATTCTGTAAAAATGATGACCATGTAAATACTTATATACTAACGGCATAGCTGTTTGCACAGAACTTTGGCAACTACTTGTTAAAGAAATGGATAGGATTGTCATTCCTTTCTGCTTTAGGGTCCACGTGGTGTCCAAATTCAGAGTATGTGTGGGAAGAAAAGTGTTCCAGGGAGGAGCCAGTTATGGGGGTGAAAGAAATATGTGCTGGGAAGATCCCCATGAGAGCAACATCAGCAGGGCTAGAGGCAGGGATTAATTGACACTGGTGGGGTTATCAGAGTCTTTTCCACAGATTTCTGCTTTGAACTTTCCCCTCCTCTGCTGAATGTGTATGTGCTTGAGTCTGTTTCTCCTTTTCCCTTGCAGACCAAACGATGAGTGTGAGCTTACAAAAGAAAATACAACATGAAGATGGATCTATGAAGCAGTGCAGCTGTGGATCCTGTACACTAATGTTCCTGCAGGGTTTTAATGCAAGCTTAACATCTCTGTATTCTTATAAAGGTTTGTTACTTTGCGATAAATAAGTTGATTAAGCTAAGCCACAAGTGTGTACCAGGGAATGATCAAATACTGCAGAAAGTTAGCTTACTAAAACCAAAATAAGAATAAAAAAAATTGGAGCAATGCATGAGGAAACCACACTGCTTGTTGGAAAAAAAAAAACCCACAAGAGTGAGACTGTATTTAAAAGAGGGGGAAATAGGCTCCTTTGCCTTTGAAAGGAGGTATCCTGCTTCAATGAGTCTGCTGCATCTGCCTCGGGGGTGGGAATTCCTCACATGGAGAACCAGAACCAAGAACACCCAGACCAGATGGAAATTTGAGACAGGGAGCAAAGGCAACCTAGCCAATCCCAGCTGCCTTGGAGGGACAATTGGTTGCTCAAACAGTGTGGGTTTAAGACTGAATGCTGAACAAATAGGAAAAAATAATAATAATTCAGACATGTTTTACCTTATGTTTTAATAAAAACAAAGTTCTATTTTATTTGAAAAGATTTTCTTTATTTGAAGAAATAAATAAATAAAACTCAGGCAAAATATTAAAATCTGTTGGGGGAAACAAACTTTAACAATTCCACATGTTTTTGCAGATATTGCTAAAAGATGCTGAATCTACTCAGATACGGTATAACATTTTTGTGTGTATTATGCATTGCTCAACACTTCAGCTAATTCGGAGTATTCTGGCATTCTGAACCCCTCGTTTTGTTTTGTTTTTTGTTTGAAACTGGTATCCCATATTGTGTTGAGTGAGCAGACATCTTAAGAACAATTCACAACATCAATATTTATATCACTATTTAGTTTTGACTTACAATTATAAAAACGATAGATATTTAGCATATTTGAAAACCAAGCAATTTTTGGTGCCTAACTTTAGAAAATGGTGCTTGGACATTTTAGCTGTTATTTCATTAGACAGTAACTTAAAGGAATAGAAAGCCCACATTATAAATACAGGATTCAATGTACAACATATAGCTCTTTAAGTCTTCGTTCTTACAAGTATTTCTCTTACACTCAGTTGATCTTTCTGGTGGATTTCAGTACTTAGCACCTTAATGCCTAACCATTCTGTGATAACCCAGCAATGACTGGAAAGAGTTGACTCCTTCCGTGTTTACTACAAAAAAACCAACAAAAAAAATTGTAAAAAGCATATATATACATATATAAATTGATACATTTAACTAGGACACATTTTTTCCTACCTAGGTCTATCAACTTCTCTCAATCAAATATGTTTCTTCTTTGAATTCTGCATAGTCTCATTCACAAGCCTAGAGAGAAATGTGCTCAGAAGAAAATCATTCCAGCACAAGAACAGCTAATTTGGTGCTACTTGGGGAAAACAAGTAAGGATAATAAAAAGATATTTCACATATTTGCAAAGATGTTAGCACAGTGGTACACAAGTTTTGGCTGGAGCCTTTGACGTTGCGTAGTGCAAATGCTAAAAAATGATGACTGATGAAGACTGTTGTATGGTGAAATGCCTAATTAAAAAGGTGCATCTTGCAATGTCCCTGTGTCTCACACGGCAGCTAACTAAAACAATTTGGAGTCAGCCTGTTCTGTGGTTAACTGGAATCCTGAACTCATGACCTTTCAGTGCATGCTCTGTCCTAATTAAAAAAAGATTTTCAGTGTCTACCACTGCATCCAGAGACTGTATTGGCCGCACAATCAGCAGAAATTCTTCTTTCAGCCATCTCCAGTCTTACTCCTCACAGCAAAAAGAAGAGTTTTCGTACAGTTTTAAAAGGTTTCAAAGCAAATTTCCAGAGTATTTACAAAGCACCTTAGTTTTAGAGATGGCAGTATATATGATATCAGGCTGTAACAGGTCAAACATGCCTTCAGGAACAAAAAATGAGACCTATGAATATTACAGGATTGATCACCTTTTCAAGATACACTGAAATTTCCTTTGACCATTTAATGGGACATGTGGGTCATATAAAAGTGGGATTTTTTTATCCTGAGTTTACAATCTTCATATACCTACATAGGCACTAAAAACAATTGTAGTGCAGGTGAGGAATTTCTAGGGATAAAGTACTAATTATGATTTCCAGTGGGGAACATCTGGACTTCCTGTGTCGGCAGATCAGTGTGTGGAAGGAGAACTGTCTGTTTATTCACAGAAATTTGTTCACCTTATCCTCTAGCCATGATTCTGGGAGAAGTTAATATGGGTGTATAAGCATAAAAGCTCAATCTAACAGTTATCCTGGCAGCTTCACAAGTATAGCCAAACGTAGCTGTGCCTAGTCAATCTGTACAAAAGAACTGCAAGCAGTGAAAGTCGAGGTAGAATCTCTCAGTTAAGTTGTTTCCTTCCATAATATCATAAAATTGGGTTTGCACCTACTCACAGTCCCTGTGCTGGTGCCCCCCATTGCATACAGGTGTTATCCTTAGATTCACACCATCAAAGAAAAACAACTTTTAGAGTACGTTATTCTGAACATTCAACTGATGACTGATGGTTTCTTTAATATTCTTAAGTGATTTTGCACATTGACGGACAAATTATTCATTTGAATTTTAAGTAGGTGACACTGGCAATATATCTGTGTCGGGAGTTCTGTGCTGAAAAGCACTAGAAGCAGCATTTGTCTGCATCTGAAAATCAGAGACACGGGGCAAACGAAGGCAATGAGAAATGTATCTCCTAACACTGCACAAAAGACAGCAGAATGTAGCAGGCAAACAATATGCAGAAAAACAGAGAGAATACATAGCTGAACAGAGGAAGGCGGCTTTCAATCCTGTTGCACACCTGCGCCCTGTTCAAAAACTCCCCTGCAACCCTTTGGAAAGATTTCTGCTGACTTTTGGATGCTCTTTTTAATGAGTTTTTTTGAAAACAATTGAGATCTGTTGCTTTCACAGTAAAAGGAATCTTAAACCAGGCTGCAGAGTCTCCATATGCATTCAAGCAAGAGTTTGAATCATCTGCGTGGTGCATGTGGTTTATTCCTTGGGATACTGGGGAGCTGTAGGCTATTCTCTAGTTGCCGGGCTCATGTTTATGGAGTACTTCTGCACTTGCCAATCTCCCTGTCGACTGTACAATATACCAGAGGGAATATTAATGTCTGAGCTGTGGTTTTCTCCATTTGAATAACGGAAAAAAAGGTAACTACTTCTAACTACTGTCTAGAAAACAGAGTAAAAGTGTGATGTTCAGTCACTGGTTGACTTCAACTTGGGCGAGCTTTTCTCTGACAGTGCGAACAGGCTGTCACACAGCACAGGTGGCTTCAGGAGACACCCTCTTACTCATTAAAGACAGGCAGCAGTGAATTTTGAAAGCCTGTGCCAGTGGACTTAGAAATACACACGTGTTTAAGTGATTTAAAATGAGAACTGTAATACAATATTTGCATGGAAATAGCTCTAAAGACACTAAAAGACCTAATTGTCAATAATTCCCAGGATCTGGAAATTAAACTAGACTTTCTGTGATGCAAAAGCATACTGAGCAATTTGGCTTCTACTGGCTGCATAAAGTCCTTGAACCCTAATCCCCATGTGTATAGATAGTTTCGATTCCACTGAACCTGTGCTACCCAACTGTGCTGTGCATTAGGAGCTCCTAAGAAAATACTTGGAGGAAAGTTATAGATAGTTTATTAGAAAAAAAATTCTTTTTTTCTTGGAACTACCAATTACAATTTTATCCTTGCTACAACTGTCTAATGCTGTGTTTAAAGATCATTTGTTATTAAATACTATTTGTCTTTTTTCCACTAGAGTTTTTAACCTTGTTCTTTCCGTGTTTAACTTCTATGGGATTTTGCTTCAAAGAAAGTGTTTTGTCTGTAGTTAGTCCAATGATAAGGCAGGAGGCAGTAAATGTACAAGCAAAAAAAAAAAAATAAAAATCTTGGAAGCAAAAAAAGTATTGCTAAGTGGGGATCTGCTGGAGAGCTCTAATATGACCAGGAAAAGCACTGCTGGAAAAAAAACAGGGAAGGAGAAATAGGGACTGGTGCCAGGTACTGTAAGTGCAAAGGCTGGGGATAGATGTTCAGCCAGCGAAGTGTCAGTGCCATTGGTGTGGAAAGCAGCCACTTAAAGCTGTGATGTGGCAGGGGATCAGAGACTACTGCTGCTGCAGCGCCGCACAGGGAAGAAGCAACATCACATAACAGTTGGGCTCTGTCACATAGGCTTGAAGATTTGCCCAGGTTGTCAATCAACCTTTTAAAAAAAGTATTCCGCCGCTGGATGACTCTACTCTCTTTAAAATCTGCAGACATTTTTGAGAGATAACTCTGCCTTCTTTCTTTCCCCCCTCCTTGAAATGGAAAGCAGGAATGAAATTTGCATTTGTTTTTCACAAAAATATTAATTTTCTTTTGATTTGATAATCAAAGAAGAGATGTTGTTTACACATATTTTACAATGTGCATAGTTTTGTGTGGATTAGTGGAACCCAGATGATGAAAAGGTCTATTTGCATAGGCTTCCAAATGGCAGGACGTTTGTCCAGATTTGTTTATAGTAATCATTTCCGCTGACCTGTGGATTTGTATGCTTGAGCTTTTGTTTTAAAAGCCAAGGGCAGAAGCTGACCTTGTTGTCTCGGATAGCTGACTGAAACCATGAGTTTTGTTTTCATAGTCGTACTTCTCCAGTGCCTCTCTTAGTGTCATTTGGGACTGAATTTTTTTCTTCTTTCATTAAATGTCATGGAGAGGGCCAGCGGGGATGGGGGGATGACTATACCCAGCACTTTATTGCTTTGTTTATGAAATTGTTCAAGACTGATTCAGATTATTAAGGTTTCAAGGGCCTGAACGTACAAGATTATCATTGCTACGGGAACTTACAGAACCTGACAGATTTCAGCTTTTACCCTGAGCAAGGATGATTGTTCAATTTCAAACCTACTCATGAGTATGTGACAAGGTAAAAGAAGTATGCCAAACATGTTCGTTATTAATATTGTACAGAAATAAACATTTCAGTGTATGGATAAGACTGACCACAAAATTTGGATGTAAATTCAGGGGGATGTTGGGAAACAAGATGAGTTCAGTGCATCTCTGGAAGTAAATGAGAAAACTACTGAGATGCTTTAAACACTTTTGTCAAAAAGTCTATTAAAATTGACAATGTTTAGAAAAGACTTGGAGGTGTTTGGAAGCCTGACTGAAAAAGTGGCTGACCAGAAAAATTCAACATATTTCATTTATCCAGGGCAAGGTTGAAAAGTTCAGCAAGAATCTCTTGCAAAAAATGATACATGAGTCATGAACCTAAGAGAAAAAGGAAAACCAAGCTGTACTGGGTCTATTGTGTAGGCAAATGCTAGTAAATGCTTTAATAGATTCTTAATTGTTAATATAAATTTAAGCTAACTGTCACACACAGAAAAAAACCTTATTATCACTTTGAAAATTTAGCACTTACTATTTAACTAGTGTTGGTCAAAAGCTGAAACTAGATGCTATTTGAACATGACAGAAGATAACAATGTTTTCAAAGTTAGGAAAAGGAATCATGGAGAATATATACATTTATAAATGTATATTTTATGCAAATAAGTATACATTAATATATAGATATATATTTGTATACCTAAACTTATAGGTATATATTTTACTTTTTATTGATAATGTTGTGAACTTGTGCTGTTTAGGTGACATTTTCTCTAGAAAAATTGTAGATCTACACTGTCTTCAAAAATTGTTCTTAACATCCAACAGAAGTAGTAAAGGTACACACATAGGTGAGATACTATTAAACTTAGGACAGATAACAGGCTAAAGTTAATGAGAAAAAACTTTTAGTATAACATAGGGCTGCAGATGTTATCTACTTAGAATGACAGCTGAGAAGTTACCACTATTAAAGTAATTTATTTTATATACACTTTATAAGATCAAAAATTGTCTGCAAAACAGTCAATACTTGATCACTGTATACTGTTTTTTCATCTTAATTATTGACCGCCGTCTTACTTTACCCCATATTTACCAACTTTTACCCCAATGACAAAGGAGTCACCTAGTGCATATGGCAAAAGCCTGTTATTTTTCAGTTCAGTATAACTCTAAAGAGACCTTACAGAAGGAAAATATTGATTCTTGAAGGTTTTTCCTATATTTTCAGTGCCAGATTATTGTAAGGGGGCTCCATACACTTTTCATCGTGTTCTGACATTCAAGTTCAGAGCTGGTTACATACTTGATCAACAAAAGCCAATAAAAACAACTAAATCTGGGATACATTAAGACTAAAGGCACAGGAACTGGAAAAGCTGCAGTCATTATGCATGACTATGATTTACTGTAGCTTCAGGTTTGGTTGTAATACATTATGTTTATCATGCAGGGTATTATGTTATTCACTATAATTCTGACAATTTATCAAATGACTTGAGAAGTTATTTATTACCTGTTCTGGAGAGAAGGGCCTTTGTGATGTTTTTTTCATTAGGTTAAGTACTTCTGTGTAATATGACTATATTAAAAGAATGGAGGATACAGGTTTAACAGTTTCCTTGAAATAACTCTTTTAATTATTGGCATATAGGTGTGCACTTGTGTTATGTGTGCATGTGACTGATATGCAAATAACCCCAATTTCTAAGTTAAAATATTTTTTTTCTGAGTAATTAACTTGATTACAGTATCTATTAACACCTTCATCTAATTCCTGGATATCTAAAAAAAAGTAATATATTCTCACCATCTATTGTATTTCATATCTTCTTGGAAGATAAAAAGTGTCAATAAATGAAATAGGATTACATATAAAAATAAATTCCAATACTAAAATATACATATTTTTACATAGAACATAAATACACTTTATCCCAGATACTGAAAAATATCTAGACCTCCTCCTCTACTGTATGTAGCTATTTTAGGCTGTATTCAACCTGTTTTATTTTTATGAGATTTAGGAAATAATGAGAAATTTATCCCTGCCTTATTTATTGCAAAATTGAGGAAAAATAAATCTGGGAATTTATACACGATGCACCTAAGAAAACAGCTCTAATTGTTATTTCTTTAACACTGAAAACCTGGATTTCCTTAGCAACTTCCACCATAAACTCAGTGACCAACATTCTTCTGTCAAATTTTTTCTGATAACCTCCTACACAAGTGGTAAAAACAATTGAACCTCCTCAAGACATAGGTTTTAGACCCCTTCTAATTTTCATGAGCATCCCTCCATTTGAAAACATGTTAAGCTCTTTCTCTGTTCATCCAATAAGGTTTAGTGACATGACACCTTTTCTTCTCCATATCCAATTTTTCTCAAGTTGTTTAGTTGCTTATTTAAATGTCATTGGATCTATGGTTCTATATTTAGTTTCATTTGTGTTACTTCCTGTTGAACATCTAGCAGGAAACCGTATCAATTTGTTTATATTATGTGTCCCTACAAATTTTACCTTTGGTGGTCTGCCACTGGCCACCCTAGTGACTACACTCCTTTAAGAGCACATTCCTGATTGTGTTAATAATGCTGCCAAGATCAGCCTGGGCAGCATTTAAAGAAACCCAACCCTCTAGTTCAGTCTTGCCCATAACGGAAATTCTGCTGAAGCAGCACTGATAATATAAACCAGTATCTATAGAAAACTGCCATTATCTTGGCAGAAAACTGTCTCTGACCACTGTGACTGAGAACCATGTCATGAAGAGGACAGCAAATGCTAGCGCAGCTTCTCAGAGATTAAATCACTGTATCTGGAATGAAAAATTTATCAGGCTACAAGCAAAGCTGTATGTGTACCACACCACTGCCCTCACTGTTCTTGCTGAGTGCCTGCAAAAATCAGTGTGCAATCATCACACCAAGCCTTTCGGGCAATTCCATATGGAAGGTCTTCCTGTCCTGTCCTTGGTGGTGCAAGAATCTGGATAAGCTCTGGATGATGTCTTAAAGCCTTGTCATTTTTTTTTGCCATTGAAACAATGCTCTTGCAGGCTTGGCTACATGGGTCTGGGTATACAGTACGAATTGGACAATTAGCTGCACAAGGCCATTTTAAACAGATAATTAAACTGTGTTGAGGAGCTGGGAATTAGGACAGTGAAATGAAGAAGGACAAAATCAGCGAATGTTGCATACCATCATGTTGTTTGTAAAGGGGGGAGTACAGCTAAAGTGTTTGCTGTAACAAGGAACATACTCTCAGAGTCTATCAGCTGAAATCAGATTAAGATTGTTTGGGAAACTGGAGTTGTACCTATGCACTGCTAAGGTGGTAAGAATATTGGACAACTTCCTCAACAGTTGCATTGAAAAAGCTGAACTGCATGCGCCGGTGAGCATCTATTATCATGTTAGCATCCAGGACGAAATAGAATGGAAGGTCTCTGTTAGAGCTCATGCTATCAAGGGGCTGTGGCGTCACAAAACTAGAGATTTCCCTCAATGTGAAAAGTGAGAAGCAATAAGTTAATGATGACCAAAGTGTAAGCACTCAAAGAAGAAAGTCTAGTTACAACACTCCTAATCTGTGTCTTGCTTTAGGGATTTGCCTTGATAGAATCCTAACAGAGATTTGTGAATAGGAAGGCATTGTCCATGCCTTTCCAACGCTTAATCCTCCCAGCAACAGAAAAAACCCTACCTATTAAATCAACACCCTCTTAAACATTGAACCTCTCTGTGTGCAGCAGAATTTCATCATTTGGGAACACTAGAAAGAGCTTCCCTTAATTTGACACTTTGTGTGTACTAAGTCAGTGATGGATTAATTTAATGTCAGACAAATCTTCAAAGGCAAAAGAATTATTTTGGTTTTAATTAGAACTTGCCTTTTTTAGAAATGAAAATTTAGATCCTTCAGCTTTCTGAAATTTACCACTGTATTTTTGGAAATGTATTTCTAAACATTTACCAGGATGTATATGGTCATGTCACTACCCTTCCTAGATTCAACATCTGTTTATATCACAGACTGCATGCTATACTGGATGCAAATGTACATTTTGATGAGTTAATTTATTTCAGCTGTTCTAGAGCCAGTTTTTCCTAAGTACCCCGAAGAACTTTAAAGAATATATGGCTTTAGTCTTTTTCATTAATATAGTTCCAGCTGTTTAATCTGCAAGAAAAAGACATGCTAGTTTTATATTGTCTTGAGGTTGTTTGAATTAAATAAGTCATCTATTGTGATTGACATTTAATATCAGGAATACACAAAAAGGATACATACGTTTTTTCACTTGTGAATACCATGCCAGAATATTTTTCTACAGCGAGTCCAAGATCCAGAGAGATATTTAGGCCTATAATTCCTATTTCACAGCCACACGGTTTCACCTATCAAGCACTTAAAAAATTCTGGCTCCTGTTCACTTTTAGTTACATAGGACCCTGATACCTGTTTGGCATTTCAACTTTTCCTAAAAAGATCACACAATGCACACTCACATGTAACACGAACCCTGCTCGCTGTTAGGTCTCTTTCTAGTCTCTCGTTTTCCAATATAACTCCTCTCAGCTGAATACTTCAGTCTTGGCTTGTTTCCCCAGCTAGAGAAGTGCTGCTTTTCTCAGTAAACTTCTAATTTGGGTCCCAGTCTTGACTCTCACAGACGAAGAAAGGTAAGAAGATGTATTACAAGACACAACTGTATTTTCTGTGTCGAGACTAATTATTTTTCATTTCAATGTATATATTTTACTACAAAAATATTAAGTTATAAGTAATAATAATCAATACAGATTAGTGGAAATGTTCAAGAAAAATGAAAACCTTTCAACAGTATTTCACTTCTTTAAAAAGACTTTAAAAATAAAAGGAGATTTTTATTGCCCATTGTTTATTGTGTCCAGAATCACAAAGACATTCTGGCATGTCTATCTGGGTAGTTGAATAGCTTCCTGTACAACAATTTTTGATGTACCACCAATGTTTAAAGAAATACACATATATACATGTGCTTTATAGAAATATTTTGAAATATAACATTGCACCAACTGCAACAGGCTTTTCTAAAGACAGCTTTCACTTAAAACTATTCACTCAAGCCCAATTAAATTTTGCACTGTGGGATTTGAACCAAAAGAATTGTTGGTTCTAAGTTTTAAAGGAAAACATAAGCAAAACATAGTTTTGCTTGACTAAAGTCTACTGCATAATCACCAACTAATAAATTAAATACCTAATAGAAAAGCCATTTTATATAGATCAGTGGAATATCTGTTGAAATACCATTGCTTCTATAACATTTTTGGTTATTCCTTTTTCTCGGTGTATATGGAATTTCATCCCTCAATCCAGTTATCCCCACATGCCTTTCTGCTTCTTTGTTTACTGTTGTACAGTTCATCTGAAGGATCAAGTTATCTGAGAGTGGAAGTTCACCAATGATTTCATGTCAAAGATCAAACTTTTAATGAAGTATAGAGTATCCATGATGTGAATTGCATGTGTGGTATTGTACCGAAACAATAGAGGAATCATAGAATCATAAGATAGCCCAGGTTGGAAGAGACCTTTAAGATCACCAAGTCCAGCCATCAACCTAACACTGCCGAAACCACCACTAAACCATGTCCCTAAGCACCATGTCTACCTGTCTTTTAAATACCTCCAGGGATGGCAATTCCACTACTTCCCTGAGCAGCCTGTTCCAATGCTTGACAACCCATTTGGTGAAGCATTTTTTCCTGTATCCAATCTAAACATCCCCTGGTGCAACTTAAGACCATTTCCTTTTGTCCTATTGCTTATTGCATGGGAGAAGAGATCGACCCCCACCTCTCTACAACCTCCTTTCAGGTAGTCAGAGAGAGTGATAAGGTCTTCCCTCAGCCTCCTTTTCTCTAGACTAAACCACAGTTCCCTCAGCTGTTCCTCATAAGACTTGTACTCTAAATCGCTCACCAGCTTCATTGCCCTTCTCTGGACATTCTCCAGCACCTCAATGTCTTTCTTGTAGTGAGGGGCCCAAAACTGCACACACTATTCGAGGTGGGGCTTCACCAGTGCCGAGTACAGGGGGATGATCACCTCCCTGGTCCTGCTGGCCACACTATTTCTGATACAAATCAGGATGCTATTGGCCTTCTTTGCCACCTGGGCATGCTGCTGCCTCATATTCAGCCGGCTGTCGACCAATACCCTCAGGTCCTTTTCTGCCAGGCAGCTTTTCAGAAGTCCAATATTGTATTAGAAAATATAGCTATCCACATGTGGGCAATGTTCAGAGGGCCGAGTGTGGAAAATGTTTTGTGTGACCATCTCCTCTTTGTCTGCCCGTGCACAAGAGATTTATCTGTCCCAGCTGTCAGCACTAGTGTTAACTACTTTAACCTTAATTATATTCTAAACTCAAGCTGTACCTAGGAAAAGATCATTCACAACCAGAATTGTGTACCGAGACATACAGTTGATCCTGAAGTATGAAAACTCTTTATGGAGGGGTAGGCTGCTGGATCCAACTCACATAACTCTGTCTTGTAACTATTCTCAAATACCAGGCATGTGGGGGAGAAGACCTTGCAGGGTGGAGCTCTTTGGGGAGTTGTGTCTTGTTACGCTTCTGATCATTCATTCTGTAATGTTGTGTGATATTCCATACTTGCTGGAACTATATTGTTTCCATGACCTTCACAATCCTCAGAGTTAATGAACTCTATGCTTCTCTGAGAACAGCCTGAAGAAACAAAACCCACAAACAAACCCCAAAATCTTGTTTCCTGAATTCTAAAGTTGGGGGGGGGGGGGGGGGGGGGCGGNTTTAGTACGTGGGCGGGTGGGGGGGGGGGGGGGGGGGGAAGGCATAGGGAGCTCAAGCAACATGGAAAAGTAGGTGTATTCTAAATCTATCATACCTAGAAAATTATATGAATAACATGTACACTTTTATGAATTTAGCAAAATAAACTACAATTTTTGGAAGTCTTGCTACTGGCAAAGAAATCCTTCCACACAGGCATGGGAAGAATCACAGAATGGTTGAGGTTGGAGGGGATCTCTGGAGGTCATCTTGTTCACCCCTCCTGCTCAAGCAAGGCCACCTAAAGCCCTGGACCATGTCTAGGACATGGGCATGGAGCGTGTCCGTATTCAATCAAAGTGCATTGTAATCATTTTCCTTAAACATAATTTTGTTGACTGAGGTAAAATATGAGTAGAACTATTACCTCACATTTTGTGCATCCTAGAGAAAAGATACTCACACACCAAGTAAATATCCTGCTAATTTTAATGGATTTCCTTGATTTATCAAAAACTTGGAACATAATTGTTAATTGCTGTGAAAGAAGAGGGAATGGAAGAAATATTAAAAACCCCATGATTTAATGCTGAAACCCTAATGAAATAAAAAACAGCCATGGTACTAAAGAACCAGTTGAACAAAGTAAAATGACCTAGTTTTTTGGATAGAGTTAAAAATTAGAGAAATCTAAGTTTTATCTTTTTGCAATACCTAATAAGTAACCTGGCACATTGCACAAATTGCTGTAAAAATGGCATAAGGATAAATACACAAGGAGACAAAGGGACTTCTAATAAGCAGAAGAAGCATTGGGGACATTTTCTATGCAAGTCAGCTCAATTTAAAACATCTAAAATATCTGTGAAACTTTAAATTTTAGGCTGTGATGGTTTGGTCTGCTTTTCTTTATTGACTGCTGATTTTTGAGAATAAGAACAACAAAGTCTTTACTGTATGTTAGGTGATGTGACAAAAGGTTCCCACCTCCACTCACAACGGCAAGTAGGGGAACACCGATAACCACCTCAGAGACATGACCTCCTGACACAGCCCTTCCCAGGAACACCCTGGGCCCATGGTCCTTGTGTGTGTATTACCTATCTGGGGTTATTTGAGGGGGGCCTATTGGTAATGCGTGCTCAGCCTGACTGCTGGCTAGACCTGGGGACTGCCGGCATGCAGGGTGGGTCCATGGCTCCCTGTGGGCAGCCCCAGCCCCAGGTATCAGCCACCAAGCAGGGGACAGGCCGAGGTCGGGCTGGGACATGGGGTCACAGGTGGGCTGGGTTTGATGAGACCTATGGCTGGGCAGGGCAGGGCTGTGGGGCTATGGTGGATTGGCCCAGGCTGGACACCAGAAGCCCACCAAAGCTGTTCTGTCACTCCCCTCCTCAGCCGGACTCCTGGGTCAAGATAAGGACAGGGAGAGAACATTCACCAATTACCATCACAGGCAAAACAGACTTGACTTGGGGAAAATTAATTTAATTTATTACCAATGAAATCAGAGGAGGACAATGAGAAATAAAACCTAAATCTTAAAACACTTTCCTTCCACCCCTCCCTTCTTCCTGGGCTCAACTTCAGTCCCGATTTCTCTACCTCTTCCCGCCCAGCAGTGCAGGGGGACGGGGAATGGGGATTGTGGTCAGTTCATCACATGCTGTCTCTGATGCTTCTTCCTCCTCAGGTGGAGGACTCCTCACACTCTTCCCCTGCTCCAGAATGGGGCCCCTCCCATGGGAGACAGTCCTCCACAAACTTCTCCATCGTGGGTCCTTCTCATGGGTTGCAGTTCTTCATGAACTGCTCCAGCATGGGTCCCTTCCATGGGGTGTAGTCCTTCAGGAACAGACTGCTC
Source organism: Burhinus bistriatus (assembly GCA_013397275.1). Lineage (NCBI taxonomy): Eukaryota > Metazoa > Chordata > Aves > Charadriiformes > Burhinidae > Burhinus > Burhinus bistriatus. Next base: position 275,225 of record VYXH01010012.1, on the reverse strand, counting down.
CAGTGTGGGTCCCCCATGGGGTTACAAGTCCTGCCAGGAAACCTGCTCCAGTGTGGAATCATCTCTCCACGGACAGACAGATCCTGCCATGAGCCTGCTCCAGTGCTGACTTCCCACATGGTTGTTGCCTCCTTAGGGTGTATCCACCTGCTCCAGTGTGGGGTCCTCCACGGGCTGCAGGTGGATATCTGCTCCACTGTTAAGATCCATGAGCTGCAAGGGGATGGCCTGCCTCACTATGGTCTTCACCACGGGCTGCAGGGGAATCTCGGCTCTGGCGCCTGGAGCACCTCCTCCCTGTCCTTCTTCACTGACCTTGGTGTCTGCAGAGTTGCTGCTCTCACATATTCTCACTCCTCTCTTCTGGCTGCTGCCATGCAGGTTTTTTTTTTTCCCTTGTCTTAAATCTGTTATCACAGAGGCGCTACCACCATCACTGATGAGCTCAGCCTTGGCCAGCAGCGGGTCCGCCTTGGAGCTGGCTGTCATTGGCTCTATCAGACATGGGGGCAGCTCCTGACATCTTCTAACAGAAGCCACCCTTGTAGCCCCCACACTACCAAAACCCTGCCATGCAAACCCAAATACAGGAGGGCTGGAGAATGGCCCTGTTGCAGCATCACTGCAGCGGGGACTGATGGCCCCAGGGGACTGATATGGGGTCCTGGGCCATAGGCAGGATGGGAGGAGCCCCAGGGGATTCCGTGCAGGGACAGTCAGGCCTAGTGGTGCCTCAGGGGCCATGACAGGAACATGGAGAGGTGGCAATCTCACCTGTGATGTGTTACAGGCCTCATAGCACTGTTTCATTGCCAACAGATGTAAATGTTGACATATTTCAGCCTCTCTTGGTCAATTTAAATTTGAAATCTGAAATTTTGCTGTGAAGTGTTCTCAAAGAGGGGCAACAGTCCTTCAGTCAAGCTATAGAGTCTTAAAAGATACAGAGCTGTAATATAGTTCTCTACCAAGATTCAAAAAGGAATTAAGGTTCTTTACAGACGCATATCTTGTTCACTTTGCAACTCCTATTGTGAACATGCGAATCATAGGATGTCTGGCTGCGCATTGGAATTTGGGAATCTGACTGATGACCAGGAGCCATGATTTATTGGCTCTGCTTCAGGCATGGGACATGTATTCTCAAATTCTGAGTTAAGACAGTGCCATCTGTGCAAGGGCTAAATCTGGTGTCTACTACTTTGGTTAGAGTCTTGCAAGAAGTGACCACTTGAAGCCAATTTCATTGATGCTGAACCTACTTTTGAATTAGCTGCAAGCCCAAGCCTTGCCTGAATGCCAATATAGTTTCCTCAGGAAATGTAGTAGGGCAGGAGATCAGAAAAATACCTGTGGATCCCCGGTTTAGTCTTCTGAGACATCTCTAGATAACAGAGCACAAATAATCAAATACTGATAGTTTAGGCTGTAAAGACCTGTAGGAGTTTAAAGCACAGTTTGTATTTTACATAGTGTCAACATTCTTGTCCAAACAGCCCACTCACTTCATAAAATCAAAAATTATTTTCTGAAAAGACACATATGTCACCTCGGTCTCAGAGAAGTGAATGCAGGCCCTTGGATGTAATGACTATACTTTAATTCAAAATATTTACTGGATTAAAGTAGGGAAATGCTAGGGAGGATCCAGGAAATTTCTAGATATCCTCTTGAGAATATAGGAGTTTTCATCCTGGTATACATGTAAGGGAAAAAGAATTAACTCTGATACAATACAGCTTGAACAAATGAGCTTCACAGGAGAGTCAAATGAAAGCTGGTTTCCCTATACACCCACACCGGATCTGGGTCTTCAAATATTTTGCAGTTTCGCTATCTAGTAAAGCCTTATTTTTTCATAATGCTTTCCTCAATTCTACTCTGGTTGCGGTAAAACAACAGTCATGGAAACACCAAAAATGCTTTTTCTTATTGTCTCTTCCATGGAAATCCTGTAGAAGGATAATCAGACATATAAACATGCTTGAAACTGCTTTTGAAATGGTAATTTGGAAAGTATTGTGTCTATTCCTTTCTGAACATTAATAAATCATCTTTCTAATGAATCAAATGTTTCTGAAGCAGTGGCTCTCACTTTGTAGAAATTTTAAAATGTGTTCTTGTGATTTACTATTCAGAATGCAGTAAGGACAATTCCTGTTAATGAGTAGAAATGTTTTATGTCATTGTGGCACCACAGTTGTGTAATACTTAACAAATACTTGGGAACACCGCAAACATTAACTTCTTGTTATCGTTCATCCAAACCTAGGATTAGTGTGATCCAAAACAGATGAAAGAGGAAAACAGCTACCGTTTCAAATAGTTCCCTTGTACATTTTCCAGGCAGAAGACAAACTAGCTGTAAATCACAGCTGGTCAGTTTAACGTGGCTTTCAAAGTCCCATCAGAGTAAAACCAAACTCTGGAATCATTAGAATGTAATATTTTCCATGGGTGTGGTGTTAACCCAGCCACAGGGATGGAGAAGCACACACTATATGCTGCCTTAAGCACCATTGCAGATGATTCTCATGTTTTTAGAATGTGAAATATATGATTAGTTAAAAAGGTGATGATTGCTTCATATTGAAAAAGACTTTATAAAATAGTTTACCTCACATCATTAAGCACTGTATTATAATGTGTACTACATGACTGCTCTGGAAAGAAGGTGGTTGTATTTATGCAGTTGATACCAGAAAACTAATTAAAATCATTCTATTCTCACTGCTGTTAGTTTAAAGTTATCATAGTTATTCCACGTTATCATAAGATGAAGATCTTTTCCACACAAAAGGTTTACCTTTATTTTGCATTCTGACACTAATTCATTGCCTAGTGATTTCATAAACCCATGATTATATTACTGTGTTGCAGGGAGGATCTCTCCTAAATTCAGTTAAGTGTCAGTGATGGTAACCAACAGATTTGTCCTTGTCTATCCAAACAAACAGACCCAAGAAGCCGCTTTCATTGTTATAACGTCTATGGCAGACAGAGAAATCTCCTCACTGGCAAACATAAAAGGTTGAGTTTCCACACAGACTGACAACATTTGTATCTAGTAACTGATTTTCAGTGACCACAGTGGTCCTTTCTTGGCCATTGAATCACCTTACCCAGTTTTGTGTAACGTAATATTTCATCCAATCCTATACTCTTCACTACAGAATCATTTTCATCATTCAGGTGATTTTGATTACTAATCATATAATTTCTTAACTTTGCTTTGGAAACTGAAATAAACTCACTGAGCATCTTTTCCAGAACTCAGATATGAATCTTTTCCCATTTCACATGCTTGAAGACATGCTATCAAGAAAATCCCTGATCTACCACTTACTCAAGCTATAGATCAATCCACAATAACCCTTAGATTGTCCAGGCCTCCAACCTTGGTAGTCCTGGGAAATAAGAAATATGTTTTCATTGTGATTTTAAGACTATTTTGAAAATACAAACACTGGAAATTTCAAGTTTAAGTATCTGGACTTCTGCTAAGTAGTATTAATAGCAAATTCCACCAGATTCCCTCTTCTGTTTCACCAGCACAGCACTGGGAGTCTCTCTGGAAGTCAATATACTTATTCAACGAGCTCTCAGTCTCCTTGAAAGTGAGGTAATTTCTGTGCCACCTGCTGGGAGTTAACTTTATCCTCAACAGTGTAACAAGCATTTAAACCAGCTGTGATAAAGTGTATATTGTTGCTCTGGATTGGCATTGATTAACATACTAAGTACTGAGTAAAGTTGCTGTGATTTTCTCACTCCTTGGAGACCATTTTTGTTCTTGAGGGCTAAGTAAATAATTTGGAGAGAAGATTCTCTCAGCTTCCAAGAGCAGCATATTTACTTGCTTCACATCAGAATTTAGTTATGCCATAAGTATTTTCACCAAATAGGATGTTGAATTTAGTCAGAGGGTTGTGATAAATGGAGCCGTGTCAAGCTGGAGGTCTGTAACCAGTGGTGTCCCCTAGGGGTCAATAATCGGCCCGATCTTGTTCAATCTANAGCGTAGGGCAACAAAGATGATTGGGGGATTGGAGCACCTCCCTTACGAAGAAAGGCTGAGAGAGCTGGGACTCTTTAGCCTGGAGAAGAGAAGGCTGAGGGGAGACCTTATTCTTGCTTCTAAGTATCTAAAGGGTGGGTTGAAGGAAGATGGAGGCAGACTCTTTTCAGTGGTTCCCAGTGACAGGACGAGGGGCAACGGGCACAAGTTGCAACGTAGGAAGTTCCATTCAAACAGAAGGGAAAACTTCATTACAGTGAGGGGGACAGAGCACTGGAACAGGCTGCCCAGGGAGGTTGTGGAGTCCCCTTCTCTGGAGATTTTCACGACCTGCCTGGATGCAGTCCTGAGTAATGTGCTGTAGGCATTCCTGCGTCAGCAGGGGAGTTGGACTAGATGATCTCTAGAGGTCCCTTCCAACTCTAAAAATTCCGTGATTCCGTGATTCCATGAATCTCAGTTTTACCTTGATTTGTCATTTTATTATGCTGGCATATATTCAAAATACCCACTTTGATACAATATTGAGATGGTGTTCACAAACAGAATGATGTTTCCATGAATACCGTTTTGTCTCACTCAGGATCTTCTGCTTTATTGGAAGTTAAAACTTAGATTAAAATGCCTTAGGTTATCTTCTGGAAAAGAATGTGCTGCTATTTGAACTTTTCTGTGACATCCCAGAACTCAAAACAAACTTCTCCCTGCAGGCAGCATTCAGAGTTTATGTGCAGCTTTCTGCCATTTTCTAGTGGCAAAACTAGATGAAAAGTCTGAGGCTACCAGTGCCTGTGAGTGAATCCCCTTGTTCCAGCTGTAGATGCTCTAAAGAAGTAGTTGGTTAAATAAAATCCTGCTATGTCCTGAAAAGGGATGCTGTTACATATGTGTTTTTAAAGTATTTTTGGGATCTCATTAAATTTTTGACTTTGAAGATGACTTTTACTAATGAATTCTGTAATCAGTTATGTCTCTCAAAGTATTTCTTTTAATGATTTGCAAATGTATTTTCTTTGTATATAGGTGATTGCTTCTTTGTTTTTGAAAATGAATATTTGATTTACATTCTTATGGTCTGTCCTCTTTAGACTGAAAAGATTAATTTACTATTGTCAATATTCAACTCCATGGATTTTCTTTAATACCCACTGGTGAACCTCTTCTAATTTTTTTGACATGTTTCTGAGATTAGGAAACAAAGCTTAACCAGAATGCCCAAAGAAATGGTAATATCAGTTTAGGTAAAGGCATTGTATTTTCAACATTATCCTCCACCACATCCTTTATGTATACCAGTATTTTGATTGACTTTAGAGGGGTTGAAACCAGGTCTTCAGTGCTTCTCTAGGAGTATCAAAATTCTGTTTTCCATAATTGGTTCAACTTTTTTCAGTATTTCGTAAAGCTTACTGATATATGTATAGGAAATACCACAGAAATCCCAAACCACTGGGGAAGGCAGAGAAAAAGAATGGAAGAGCTGCCTGGTTTTGTTATTAATTCATTTTGTTGCTTTAAAAAAAAAAAAAGTAAAGAACAAAATCTGCAAATTAATTAATAAGAAGGTGGAGTTCTAGTCTAAATGCCCTTGAAGCTGCTGCTTCTGCATCTGCTTTTTTTCCAAAGTAAGTTTATGACCTGACTGCATGGTACATGTCTGTGGCACATGGCAAAGCTACTACTTTCTCTTTTGCTCAGCTGTGCTGTCCATTTCCTTCAAAACATTTTCTATCCAGAAGGAGCTTAGCCATTGTCATTGACATTAACTGAGGAAAAGCCAAAAATGAGAAGAAATAATTTCTTGGTCTCAACTGTGTTGTAGTAACTCTCATAATTGTTCTAAGATGTGGTTTTTCCTCATAAACCTGCAGATCATAAAGAAAGCTGGGAGATCACATAGCCAAAAAAATAATCCAATGTAAATACATGTACTCTATCAACCAAATTTGCTTTTATACTCACACTAGGAACAGTAATGTAAAAAGCATTGCTGGAAAGCACAATTCTCTTGGAGGTTCCCTATTTAGTCCTATAGCTACCACTGAAAGCTTTGTTTCAGGATGCATTTATGTCAGGAAACTGACATAATCAGCAAATTTTCCCAGACTTTCTAAGAGGTAATATTCTTCGCTTTTTTTTCCCTCCACAGCTAACCAGAAAAAGGTGCCTATCTGCACAGTCATCGTTCATAAATTAGGAATATATATTTTGTTCATAGACTTTTGTTCTACTACTCTGGAGAAAATTGCAGATCCAGTAAACTGAATAGGAGTTTGCCACTAACTTTTATGGAGCCAAGATTCCTCCTCCTGCATGAGACTTTTGCCTGTCAGGAAGATCCCTGCAAATTCGTCTGGTATTGTAAATGAGCTAAAAGGTGAAGGTCGAGATGTTTTCACATGGCCAAAGTGCTGTCAAGGGGTTCTAACTTATATGACAATTAGATACTTAACAAATAGTGGAAAAAGTTAATAAAAATTCTAGTCCAGATCCTCCGCTGTAATAATTCCATGCAGGTGTGTATATCTAATCTCATGAAGACCCACTCACACCAGCTAAGGATCCAGTCAAAACATTTTGATAGTATTATTTTCTTTAGATTTACTTACTTTTTAAAGTAGATGACTGAGTGATAAGATATGAATGTTATTATTTATTTTATTTTTTAAAAATTCAGAATAAAATTCTTTAAATGTGTTAGTATAAGCTAAGGAGTAGATTCACAGATAAGACTAGTCTTGTCATTGTCAGCTTTGTAAAACCCATACCAAAATGAAGATGAGTTTTATTGGGTAAAAAATCCAACAGTGTTTTCTTTGCAATATATAAATTTCTGTTTTAAAATAATTTATATTCTATACATGGTTGTGTTTTTTCTTTCTTTTTTTTTTTTTTAATTCTCAGCAGTAGAACAGCATAATAATGCACTGAATTCTCTGTGATATGGTTGAATTTCACCCCATTCTCACATGCAGTTATAGTTATTCATAAAGTGGACCAAGAAGTTGTCTACTACCTTTGGGTAAGCACACTGAAGAAGTTAAACATATGAACCATATGTATAGAAGATTAAACTTGCATAATTTGCATGATCTAAAGAATTAGGTATCAGTTGTTATTTTATGTATAATATCTAAAAAAAACTTGCATGAGGACCAGTCCTTAGGCAAGTATGTTTTTTGGTTTGGTGTTTTTGACAAAGTTGACTTTATAAAGAGAAGAAGGTGTTGTATGTCTGCTACTTAATGAGAACTTTCTGCAGGATACAAGTCTAACACTTAGAATAAAATGCATAACTAAACTATAAAGAATATGTTGTATTAGCCTGGGCTTTAAACTTCATTTTTTTTAGACTGCACAGTTTTGTCACTACATTTATATACAAATGTTGAGGAGTTTTTTGCCATAGAAGAAAGTTAACATCTATATTACATGAGAAGAGAATAATCTATGGGATTCCACGTTTATAAATAAACCAAAACCACAAATTAAGAAAAATAAAGCCTATAACATTGAAAACAGTTGTTCAATTGATGTGAATGGGTGTTAAAGAAAGCCTAAGGCACAGTCAGTTCCAGAGTTGTTTCTTATACCCTCAGGAATGCAAAATCCATGCAAATGCAAAAAGAAGATTAATTTTAACACATGAATTTTAAAGGAGAAGTTAATAAATCTAGCTCATTTAAACAAAATTACAATCAGATTTCTGATGGATTTAGTATAATATCTATTTTCTAGAATTGGAACTTTTAATGTGAAGGAGTAGTAAACTATAGGAAAAATATTGGATATAGTTCATACTCTGTATTGGGATAAATGATGTTCTTACTTTGCAAGAAAGAAGAATTAGAATTTTTTATAGTCTTCAAGAAGACTGTAGGTTTTCAGTATTCCAAAGGTGGACCATTACAAATACTCTTCTATTATGTCTGTTTTTTCCTAAATGAACATAAACTCTGACTACTATAGCTACTTCCTTTTGCAGTTTGCACACGTAGCTCATTATTTAAGTACCTGCATCCTTCTGGAAAGACATAGCATTTACTGGCAATATTTGCATTACCTGTTATTATAGGCATTAAGTGTGGGTTTGTAGATGGAAATAGCTGGTGTCCCCACTATTCATGCTTCAGGAGGTTTTACTTCAGACTAGTTCCTGTTCAGTCTAGTGGACAACATGTCCATAAGTGGTGGGAGCTCATTTAATGCTCTCTTGGAGTGCATTTCTCAGTTTAATTTCAGGCAAAGGGAGTCCAGTTTGCATGTTCTGAGACCACTCAGTGCTGATTTGTGCGAGATCTCCTTCAAAGGTGTAGCCCTGATCATTAATTGCAGTTTAGTTCACTGAAATGCTAATGTAGACATAGCATAGCAAACCAAATGATGAATTAGTGCAAAACATGAATATGCTTCTAGCTAAAGTTTTTAAATAGAACATATTTCCTTCTGTATTACTGAGATGGCTGCAGATGTACTTTATGAACTAGTTATAAAGTAATTAATTTTGTCGAAAAATTCAAAGGGGAAACATCTCAGAAACATGATTTTACCAGCACGTCTGAGTGTCTGAGTTACTAAATATCCTGTGTAGGAATAGGCTAAAATTAAGAAAGTAATTTCACAGTATTATGAAGTGAAGCAAAAAAAATATTACTAGATAGTATATATTCCATACATGTATATAATGTAAAAAATGATTGAATGGTAAGATTTCATGGCACAACCCCTATTCCCCTTGAGTAATTCTTAAAGGGGATGCATTACTGAGCACAGAGAGGTGAAGGTTGCCACTCCAGCCCTACTTGATAAGTTCGCAGTAAAATGTTATATTATGCACAAAGAATGGTTAAAATTCAAGTTAGAATTACACAATCAGTGTTAAAATGTCTTTTTTTCAAAGACATTTATATTTTTTTCACCATGACTAAAACCGAAAAATAATTTCTTAAAGTAACAGATGTCTGAAGTTTCATTTGAAATATGAAGTTCACAAACTATGGTTAGTATTGCAAAAATAAGATTCCTTTGTCATTAAAATGAATATTTTCCACTGAGGGGATTTACGTGTATGAGTTTGTAATTTATGCCGTGTAAGTAAAAATGAGCCTTTGAGGTTTTCTTTTTATCACAATTATTTACAAAGATAACCACAACAGACTGTAAAAATTTGGTGAGCTTGAAAAAGTCTGTAATAAGGACAGAAAGAAAATTCGTTTAATGACTTTTGTATAATTCACAGGCATACCCTGTTCAAAGAAAATTTCCCAAGTCTTAGTGAATTTGGCTGCTTTTTGCACAGAAATATATCTAATTAATGCATTTTTACCAATGTAGTTTTAGGCCTTGGTAGGTGACGCTTCAGTATAGAGGCAAAACGTTTATCGCAGTGAGAACAACATAGCTAGTTCATCTACTGGAATATATTTATGAAGCAAATGAGGTAGAATGAATCACCGATGTTACCTATTTACGTAATAAAGCCAAATCCTAATCCATCTTATGAGTATTCATGCAAGCAAATAGCATTCCTAGCTTAACGTGGATTTCAGTTTGTCCAATAGGGATCTAGATTTGGGGAAAAAAAGAGTTATAGAATATTTCTGTATGTTTGTTCATGAACAGTGTGAATCAATAATTATAGGTTAACTTTTGTCTCTGCAAACTGATAACACAGACTTTGTCCTCTGACATACACAAACAAAATATCAGTTATATGAGAGATGTATTATGCAGAACAGAACTGTATTTCTATCACACCTGTGAAACTATTAAACCACTGGTATTTCCTGCATAATATTTGACAACACTTGAGCGATTCTTGAGTTGGTGTGTATATCACTGTAAATATAATTCTAGCACAATTTGTAAGGTAATTTCTTAATTTATAAACTGCATTAATTTTACCCTTTGGATTATTATTAAAAGAGCTCCATGATGGATTTCTTTCTAAAAGTGAGCTAGATGGCTAGTATTTTGTGGCTTAATATGTTAATATAATATCCTTTAATTTATTCTAACCTCCTCTGAGAGACTGAAATACATACAGTAGAATACTGTTTATTTGTCCCTAGAGTAGTTATTAAATAAATGCTCAAGTGATGTGTTCATCCTCCTGTACTAACACAGGTTTAACATTGTACAAGCTGCAAAATTGGTATGAAAGTGTTACTTTTGAGCATCCAAAGAACTGATGCTTTGGGGCCCACCCACAAACTTGGGAATTTTTGAAGTCAACTGCTTCTTTGTAAAAGAAACACTGCAAACCGTTTGCTGGAAGAAATATTTCCATAAAACTCAGCACGTATTCTTGTCCTCACACTATCTTTCAAGAAATGCTCTCCACACAGCACTTGAAGTATCCTCTGACTGTTTTTATGCTAGAACGCACTGCCTGTTTTGTGGTTTGCTTTTTTTTTTTTCCTCAGGAGCACAGTATGGCTTATACGTATATGACTAAACTCTCTCCTTTCCTAATACCCAATGGCTTGGACCATATTGCCCATTTGGAGAAACTGCTGGCTCATCCTGTCCCCCAAACTGTGCTCAGGTATCATCTGTCACACGTAAAAACTGTGCCAGAGAAACTGCTAGAAATGAAACAGTATGGATGTTTCCATGTCAGTGATTGAAACTGTGCCATAGCTTTTTCTAAGTTACTAAAAGGCGTAGCCTTTGTGCCCTAACCCCCCAGTTATACCGAAAGGTGTTGCTTTGCTTAGAGTCATAAGTGTCACGGTTTAGCCCCAGCCAGCGACTAAGCACTATGCAGCTGCTCGCTCACTCCTCCCTGGTGGGATGGGGGAGAGAATCGGAAAAGTAAAAGTGGGAAAAGTCATAGGTTGAGATAAAGACAGTTTAATAGATAAAGCAAAAGCTGTGCATGAAAGCAAAGCAAAATAAGGAATTCATTCACCCTTCCCCATCAGCAAACAGGTGTTCAGCCATGTCCAGGAAAGCAGGGTTCTGTCATGTGTAACAGTTACTCAGGAAGACAAACACCATCACTCTGAATGTCCCCCCTTCCTTCTTCTTCACCAAAATTTACATGCTGAGCATCATGTCATATGGTATGGAACAGCCCTTTGGTCAGTTGGGGTCAGCTGTCCTGGCTGTGTTTCCTCCCAACTTCTTGTGCACCCCCAGCCTACTTGCTGGTGGGGTGGTGTGAGGAGCAGAAAAGGCCTTGGCTCTGTGAAGCACTGCTCAGCAATAGTGAAAACATCTCTGTATTATCAATGCTGTTTTCAGCACAAATCCAAAACATAGCCTCATATTAGCTACTGTGAGGAACACTAACTCTATCCCAGCCAAAACCAGCACAGTAAGGAGGAAAGAATGATCTATTTACTTGTTTCTTTATTTATTTATCATAAATGAAATGATCTTTCAGACAATTTTTTGTTACCACTACTTGGACTTTTCTCTCAAAAAGGTCACTCTCCAGTACAGCCATTTGTAAACCTGCAAGAGGAATGCTTTTCTTATCATAGCACTTTCTATGGATTGCATGTGTGCTAAGCCTGACCTTTTGGAAAGCCCCATTCTCCACTTTCTCATAATGAGTTTTCTCCTCTTGCCCTCCTTAAAGGTTAGCTAGTCAATTCACAACCTGATGCATACGCCAGAGTGAGCCAGTATGACTTCAGCTCCTAGCATCTGTGCTTAGAGGACAGCATAGTGGCATAGCAACTCTTAGGGGTCACAGCTCAGTATGAATCACTTGTTTGGGATTTATTTTATTGTATTCACAGGTTTCCTTAAAAAGTCTTGAGTGAGTTTTCCTTTCTGTTAGTCCAAAGAAACATAGATGTCACAGAGACAATGCTTAATACATATTTATTCTGTGATTTTTTTTTGTACCCACTGCTTATAGTTTTGCTGTACAGCACATTTTCCTTTTACCAAACTTATTTATATGAGACAACAACTTGGATTTGGAAATATCGATTGCTGACTCCTATATGGTTGCCTAAAGAAGAAAAATGAATGATGAACTTTTAATGATGATATTTTTACACAAAACCACAACTCTCTAGAAATATAGTCTTGTGTTTTTCATTACGTTATTTCCCACTGAGAACAATTCACACCTCAATTTCCAGCCACATTCCATCAGATTTTTCCCCAAATGAACAGTTATTTCCACTGGTGAGATGTTACCATGTTCATTCTCTTAAGTGGTATTTTCAAATTATCCCTTTGTACATAACTCACCAATTAACAGATAATTCTAGTTATTAAGGGTTCATTCAAGGGGTTTTTTCATTCCTTCATTCAAGCCTTTTTGTTAATAACATGACACTTCACTGATATATTTACATAAAGGCAGGTTAGGCTAAAGACTACTCCTTAAGCTTCCTCAGGAAAAAAACCAGTGGAGAATCAGAGCTCTTTATAATCACAGGCAACATCTGCAATTAACCATGTCTGAGTTCTTATCTGAGGTCACCATATGTGGCTCCCTACACAAGGTCTTAGTATGCCTGTGACACATGTTGCATCCGTTCTCATTTTTTCACACCATTCCTCTAACATCATTACATCACTTTACTCATATGCACCCCATACACCTGTGATTTCCCGATATGTCCTCCATAAGGACCCCTACCCGCACCCACCTTTCAACATGCATGCTAAGAGCCATCACCAGGAGCAGAAGTCATAGGCGCATTTGCAGTGTCTGTGATAGGTCCTTACTGAATCACCAGAAACTGTAAGACTGCACAAGTCTACAGCCAGTGAGAATTATTACTCAAGGGTGGACTGCTGTTGTCCTTGGCTTTGGACATGGATTCCTGTACCACTGATCTTTATCCCTCACACCCCTCACCTGAGGTTGGTAAGAGGCTCAGCATACGGGTGACTCTGTCATACCTCCTTTTCCAAAATCATCCTAGTTCTAATCCTAACTCTATGCTCTCCCCAACAAGGAATGACCACCACTGATACCAGCTATCTCCCTAACAACAGCAATGCAGTGTGAAACTGGTGCAGCTGCACCGCAGTTAAGGACCTTTGCCACTTGCCTTGCAGGTCAGCTGGTCAAGGAAATATTTTCAGTTAACTTACTATTCGATTCCTAGGAAAGGTGGAAATGAATTCCCCACAGTGAGGATGAATAACTGTTCAAACTTATCATGACACTTCAAAGCACGGAATGGCAGACCAGGCCATATAGTTCAATAGCATCAAAGTAATGTTTCATGTCCTGTAAATAAACAAAGCTACGGTTAAGTGAGATTTGAGTAGATCTTACTTGTCACTGTACCAGAGTCCAGATTCCTCTGCTGTTGCATTGTTTATTGCAAAGTACGGTCAACTTTTCCTCAGCTCCTTACTTTTAAACTTAGTATTGCAAGTAGTGTTCAGGGCCTTCTTATTATAAGAGTAACAGTGCCTCTCACTGATTCCTTAAAATGCATTTGTAATTTAAGGTGTAATCCAAAATATTTTCAGGAATCTGCCTACAACACCTTCAGACAAAACTGTTTCAAGTCCTAATCTAATTCAGAACCTTAACTCAAATACGTTCAGCTGAGCTTTCTCTCCAATGTAAGACAATATAAGGTATTTCCAAAAAATAAGCCTTACCCTAAACTTGGGCTGCTGTTGACAGTGATCAGGAATTTATGTTTTCTTACTGGAAGGATGGGTCCTGTGGCAATCATTAGAGTTAGGATTAGGTTTGGATTACATTTTGGTAATATAAAAGCTTGGAGAAGCCAGTTAATTCTTTTCTGCCCACAAGAGTTTGGAATACAGCTGGAGTCTGTTGTCAACACATTCTTCTTTTTTTTTGTTTTTTACTTTGTGTATAGTTCTTCTTGTCATAATTACTCTTATACTGGGGGCTAGCAAATCTAAAACTAGAGTCTAGGTTTGTCCTTGTGACTGAGCACCCCTCCCAGAGAAGACTGAAGAGAAGTCTGGAGTCAATTGTGGTCATCAGCTTAAATTCCCTTCACTGGATGGGTGGTTCACTTGGCTAGAATTGTTTTTAAGGGTAAGGTTATTTGGGGGAATGTAATGACTGAAGAACCCATTTCAACATCTGGTGCCTTACCCTCAGAATAAGGAAAAAAGAGTTGTTTTAGGCCAATACTTTGTGCTCTTTTTTTCTTATAATTTTTTTCATGACCTCGGTTAAGTTCAGCTCTTATGTTTAGGCTAGCATTTGGGAATTTACACGCTGAAAGCGGCAGTTAAATGCTGGATGCGACATGTCTCAAGATTAAGAAGAAGGATGTTAAGGACAGCTGATGCTTTGTATCCTATTTGTTGGAGAGTTGCAATCCCTGACCATTACTGGGTTCAGAATTAGGGCTGGACTCAGGATTTGAGAGTTGGAAAGTGAAGAGCTCCTTTTAATGCTTGAAGCTGTGTGCTCTTCAGCATTATGAAAAGGCATTGTATTAGCTGTGTATTGTGTCTTTTTTTAATCTTTTTTTTTTTTTTTTTGGTCTTGTTTCTATCTTTTCTTGTTGGGTTTTATTCCTGGGCAACAGTTTTAAGTTAGGTTCAGGAAAGGGTAGCTCAGGGTGAATATTGAATTTATCGCTTGGTTTTGGCTCAGGTTGAGGTTTGGGATGGTTTGAGAATTTAAATATTGCATACCTCATTTTGTTTCTGGAAGATTTGGGAACTTAGGGTTCAGAGAGTGACTTGTTTAATTGGGGTCTATATGTTCTGGTCTACAGTGAATTCTGACAGCCAGGGTAAGACTAGGTTTAGACTGAATAGCCTAAAGTTTGAAGATACTGCTCAGACTGTGTTATCTTAATAGCTGGAAGTACTAGCCATGGGCTACAGTTGAATTATGGTTAGCGTAGAAAGTATAAAGTATTAAGAGCCATCTTGCTTATGAGATAATGTAGGACCTTCAGAGTTTGGCGTCTATCATTACCAAAACATGATTTCCCTTGCTGTAGTTACACATGGTTTAGTTTACAGTTAGGTGTAAAAGCTGGATAGAGACCAGTTGAATTCCCTGTCTCAGGACACATAGAGTTAAGGAGAAGACTGATATCATGCAAGTCCATGTGTTATTTCGTCTCTCACCTGTGGAGATTAGTTCCTTAAGTTATTAAAAGGTATGTGTTTGATACTAGTTCATTTATATTTATATAATGTACATAAATATGTGTTTTGTCAAACAGTTTCCATTGTACCCTGCACATATGTTAATTCCCTTCTGGGACCCTTTTGGGAGGTTAGCTAACCATGTCTCTCTGAACAGAGTTCAGCTCAAGGGTTGTGTATCTCTACAATCTGCTATTTATCTTTTCAATTTATTAGAAATAATATGGGTAAGTTTGTGCCAGATTTTTCTCCTTCCCTTCTAAACACCCCTCAGATTTCCTCATGAATACTTCAGTTCTTGAAACACAAATTCCCATTGTTGTTATAGAAAAAAACCTGTTCTCATCTGCACTACAAGGCTCACATTATTTTCCTCTTTTCTTCCCCTGCACTTTTTAATCTCCTTGGTGCCTATGCATGCAGGGATAGATACCCAGAGACTTGTTTAGCACTGGAGAGTTCATTTAAAAACTTCCTTCCAAGAAATATGTCTGTCTGTTGCATGTGTTCCTATACTGTACTATCCTTGCCGACTGCCTGGAGTGTCCCTTGGTCTCCCAGGTTATGCCCCAGCATCCAGGGCTATGTTTATGAGTAAATGTCCTGCTTTCTGGGTCCCAGTGCAAGTGACATAGCACCAGTTCCAGCCATAGAACTAACCCTTCCCTTTCCTGTTGCCCCGCAGTGCAAGGCAGCCTCATCCATACTCTATTTGGGAACAGTCTCTGGCCCCACATTAACCTCTGAGCTGTACTCACACATTATCTGAGATACGGGTGGATGGTACAGGCAAACCGCATTCATGCTAAGAATTACGTAATATGGACAATTTCATACTAGCATTCAACCCATGCCTTGTCCTTGATTAGCTTATTAGTATAGACACAGCCCAGATGTCCTTCTTCTACAAGAAAAAACCTGCTTTGCTCTTCCCATCATTCAGTGGAAATCTGTCAGTAGAAACAGACACTATTTACATTTATATTTACACTTAAATTTACAAATATAGATATATTTATTTATGTTTAAAATGTTATGATTCTTATTTCATAATGCCTTTTTCTGGGATGACTGCAAAATGTGTAGCTTGCACTAAAACAACATTTCTTTTCGAAATTCTTCTGAATTTGTTGCAGAACAGAAATTTCAAATACAACCATTGCTATAACAATGTTTTGTCCTCCTCTTAGCTATGCTTTACTTTTGGCTTAGCTACATCCCTTCCAGTATTAATGAAACCAAAGAGAATTGGGATTTATTGATGTTTCTTATTCAAAAGAACTCTTTCCATTGTCTTGAATTCTTAGCAGTTACACATGTACAAAAAGACTGAAGATGGCTGTGGAATCCGGAACAAGATTTATAACGCTTCAAAAGTCATTTGCCAAAGAGAACACTCAAAATTCTCTGCTCTACTGAAGGAGAATGGTATTAGAGTAGGAGCTGAGCAAGTCTGTAGGAAAAGCCTTTTAAGCAAAAATAAATGGATTTCACACCCACTTTGGACTTATTGTGTGAAGTGAAAACATTGAATGTAACCAAATGTCTGAGTAATGATAAATCCACTACTAGCAGTCTGTCAGAACAATCTCTGCTCTTGGACACTTACTCTTCTGCAGTTGAACAGGAGTACACATCTGACCCCTCCGAGGGGTTCTCACCTGACGTTTGCAATGAAGGTGGCTCGTAAAGGCAGCTGCTCAGGATTCAGAATTTCCATCCACTAGGAAACTCCAAGATTAACCAGAAATTCTGATTTAAAAAAAAAAAAAGAAAAAAAAAAGAAAAGAAAAGCTATCAATTTATTTTACATAGCAGTAAATTTAAGTATCAGAAATTCCAGGATGGTGGTAGAACAGTATATTTACCAAAATGTTTTTTCTTTTTCCTAAATGAGATGCTCTTTTCCTTGCAATATGTTTTCAAAAGGCTAGCATTTTCCTATGGAAAAATATTTAATCAACTCCACTGAAGAAAAGCAGTTTCTGAGAAATGCAAGTCTCATACCATTTTTGGATTGATAGTGACACTTTAAATGGCAACCAGAATAAAATTAATAAATTGTAACCCCAAAATCACAGCGCTATAACCTGCAGGTGAAGGTGAGTGCTGAATAAACAAGCATATAGCTTCCAAGGGATATCAAGGATAAACTTTTTAAGGCACACTTTGATAGGTGAGGTGTGCATTCTACCAGTTAATTGTAACAAGGTTTTAAACCCAAAGTAAAAAGCTTGGCAAATGCAGATAATAACAGATAACCCTAATATTACTGCTCTAAAGGAAGCCAATAACAGTGAATATCAACCAAGAACATCTGTCTTAGTGAAAAGCATGTCAACAGTGGTAAAAGAAGTGGAAATCTAAAGAGTAGAATTTGTTACAGACATTAGAAATGCTAGGTAATTCCACTCTCGATTCTAAATTTAAGATAACAGCCTTAAATTAACCAAACTTAAAGTTTGATTTCCAAAATCTGGAAAGGCACACACAAACACGCACACCAACAATCCTGTCACTCTTAAAATAATTAACAGATGCAATTGCACAGAGAAGCAAGAGTGTTATGCAGACCATTTAAGCAACTAATAATCCAAAAGATGCTTGTAGAGTACAAAGCCTTTGTGTCTTTTCTGGCAGTTAGAAGGGAAAAGCAGCAATTGCTGTTAGATTATTCTTTGTCTTATTACTGGAGCAGGCTATTTCAGCGGAAAGTCTTTGATATCCAGCTAGTAAAATAAATTAAAATAGTCCTCACAGACATGACTTATGTTGCAGGTTTTCAGTCAAGCTAATATTTCAACTGAATAAGGCAAAGTGAGATATGTATCTAGCCATACGGTCTTGTGACAATGTCAGTTGCAAATGTCTATAAATAAAACAAGGAACAATAATTGCGCACAAATGCAAAGCAACACAGTTTAGTTCTTTACAAAAACCCAGTTTATACAGGAGCCATTTAAATTCTGTGTATATAGCTAAACTGAAACATGACCGGATTTCAACATCTGTAAGACAATCTGATTTCATCCAGATGGATTTATATTTTTTAAATATTAGACAATATAAAATACATATGGTCAATCCCACAACAGGAAAGTATCCTCAGATGAGAGATCAGAAAATAAAAGACAATAAAGAAACTTTAGCTAATGTGTTAAACTAGCAAATTACATATGCTGCCTCTTCAGCTAGAATTAACTTCTGAAACTAAACTTTGAAAGCAAAGATTTTCTATTTTATTTTTTGTAGACCCAAGCACTCACATATACTTATGTCTACTTAGGACTTCAGGAATTTCTCAGCCAACAGAATGTATTTAACAAATTATTTAACTTAAATTAAGCACCAGAAATGCCCAAAGTTCACAAAAACTTATCCCATTGAAACGTTCACTTTAAAGTCAGCAATGCTTGACTAGACCCTAGGCATTTCCTCTTTCATTAACATTTTCCTTTCTGTAGCGTTCAGTGTAGAATTTCAAACTACTGTTCCTTCTACTTTCTTGGCCTACTTCTTGTATTTAATTTTCACTTTCTGCTAAATCATTCAGCTTTTTACTACTGCTGTATAAATATATGTTCAACCTTTCTGCTTGCAGTTGGTGGAAACGTATATTACTGTAATACTATCCTCCCAAACACATCATGTTTTCCCCATATGTGCCCTTGCATCCTGCTAGTTTTAGACCTCTGTAAGGCTGAAATTTTGTTCAAAGTTTGGGGTTTGGATCTGGTTTTATTTTTAGGTAGAAGAATAATTCAGGCAAACATTCTGGCTGGTTTTGACACATCTGCTAGTGTCTGCTGTGGATCTTCTTTGTGTCAGGCACAGTGCTGTCTCTGCCTGAAGAACATCAGAAGTATGTTCCCGAAAGATTAGCATGTGGTAGTGGTATATGAATAATTTAAAGGGGCCTTCTGTGACAACACAGGACTATGCTAAATTGTCTCATGACTAATTCTTCCCTGCCAGCAGAGCACCAGTGTTTGCCCACGCGGGAAGAATTTTTTCCTGAATCCTGTCACCTACCGGTGCTCAAAATGAGCCTAGAAACCTGGTGGGAAAGACACATGACTTGTTCCATGTTTCAGACACTTGTGTATGTATAATGCTTTCTTTGAATGTGTTATTTCTGGAGAAACAGAGTGCCCTTTACTTGTAAAACTGCCGTTTCACTTTTAGCAGAAAAAATGAATGAGGAGTAAACAAGAAAAACTTGGTTTCCTATTACAAAACTAGGGAAAAAGTTACAGAAAAAAACAGGAACAAGATCATTAACATGGTGGGTTACTTGCAACACTTTGCTTATGTCTCACTTAGGATTTTTCCTAGGTATGGCTTGGTCACCATAAAGCAAGGATCACTCTGTTCTTGAGCTGTATGTTTCAGCATCAAATGTCTCTTTTGTCTCTTTTCTATGTCTAATAATTATCTTGTTACTGTTGGACACACATGGAGTTTCAGTGTACCCTAGGAGCCGTGTTTCCCCTTCCATTATCATTTAGGGAAACATCATCAGATAACTTTGATTATTGATTCATATTTATGAGAAGGCACACAAAACTTTTTAGTTTGATTAGTTATTTTCCTACAATATGCAAAAAACTTTTTGGAACATAAATTGCTCATCTGTTTTACATTCTTGCTTAGGAAATCAGTTGAATTAGAGAGTTAGCTGACTCCTCCCTTCCCAAACAATGTGAAACCCACTGTGAACACTTTCCCCTTAGGTTTGTAAGACCTTGAAAAATGTGCAGGGGGAAAGATATTAATTGTACAGCTGCTCGATTATGCCACAGACTGTGACACACCATTTGCTTCTCCTAGTAGTCCCTTAAAATATACCAGTAATTCAGGTCAACTATTTAATGCATGAATTACTTTGTCTAAACTACTCCCTTCCATCTGCCTTGTTATTGACTATGTTAATCCTAAAATTACATCCTGTTAGTTCTTGCCAAGGATAGGCAGAGCATCCAAAACTGCCTTGGTGTAAGCATGAGAAGTAGGTACTTCTAAAAGCAAGAAAGACTAAGTAATACTCATAATCTTATATAACAAAAAGTAGAAAATTACAGATACTTACAACCTCCAAAGTGTAAAAAATGAAAAATCCAACAAAAAGTAGACAGGAAGGAAAAAATTATGTATCTTGGGCAGTATGAATGTGTTTTAAAATATTGGGCATCGACATTTTCTTTTTCCACGTTCCTGCTTACAGAAAAAACTGCGAAGAGCTAGTAAATCTTCGTTAAATTATGACAAGTACTTCCATATATGAGTGTCTCTTGCTATGTCCCTTCAAAAGGATTTTGTTCATCTGAGAGATAGAAAAAGTGAGCTTGGGAAAGGGCTACTGGAGAAAATTTGTTATTTGTACTTCATGAACACCTGAAAGACTTAACACTGGCTCCACATAATGCTTTGTGGAAAAGGCATTTAGGAAGGGGGCAGAGATTATTTCCTAGAAATGAGGGGAGGAGGGAAAATAGAGAGTGGAGATAGTTCTTCATTCAAGGTAAGCTGTCTATGTGAGTTAGCCCATGAAAAAATTACAAAAGACAAACATGATAGGAAGAGTGAGTACACTGTAGCACAAGATCCTGAGAAAAAATTAGAGATGAGGTGAGATATGAGGAGCACATCAATGGAAATATTGTCTGGTGGTGAATTAGTACTCTTATGGAAAATAAGGCTATACAGGGGATAGCAGTGTCTGTACGATACTGAGTGAAAGCTGTTGCCCTTGGATGGACAGGGATCTGAAGAATTTTGCCAAGTCCCAAAACATAGCTGTTCATGGCAAGTACCATGAGAAGATGCCCTGGAATGGGATCATTTGGAGAAGTTGTTTACATAGGACCACTGCTATCCTTGCTGTGCTCATGTAAGCAAATATTTGCTAATGAATATTTACACAAAGACGAGACAGTTTTTTACGTACCTTTCCTCCACTTGTGTCAGAAAGCTGTGATCTCCCATTTTCCCAGAAAACCCTAACGGCTGTCTCAGTCAGCAGCTCTTCTACCCACCTGTTTCCTGCTGCATTGGCTGTACTACAGGTTTGTACTTGAAAGTGAGTAAAATTCTTTACAAAGCTGGGCAACAGGAGCTCCAGGTAAATCCCCTGTTTTTCTCTGATGGAGTTCATTCAGTCTGACAGCTCATTAGCAAAAGCTAGTCATTGAGCTAGATGTACCAGCTGTAACTGCTACATACAACTGACAGGCAGACTGGGAATGGCAGGTGAAGACTTTGGGAAAAAGAAGAAGTAAAAAAGGATGTTTTAGTACCAGAGGAATATGTCTTCTGAGTAACGTCCAGTCTGTAAGCGGAAAGAGGGGAGTGTTTCATAGCTCCTGAAGACTGAGATATTGTTGACTAGCTGTGACTAGAAAGTCCTATTAATGTTGGCTAATGGCAATCTTTGCGAGGTTATTTGTGGGCAAAAGGGTTTATGGAAGGTTATAGAGAGTAACTATAATGTGATAGATCTGGTAACGTAGTTCCTTGACTTACAAAGAAGCATCCACTAATGTTTTTCACTTTTATGTAGCTAGTACTTCCAAAACTTGGCAAGGTTTATCAGAAAGATGAGGATGTTGAAAACATCATTTATTGCACTAAACTAAGGATATTTAGGAATCACGCACACTTCACTCACAAAAGCTTAAGATTAAGTGAAATGCTGAAAGTTATCCCAAATTTCTATAGCAGTGTCTTCAGACATGCACCAAAGCTTTATAGTTCCTTTAAGACATTATTTCAATTAGGTTATGTTCTGTGATGATTATCATGTAAAGAATATTTTAGTATTTTTAAATTCAGCTTTCATGTCTTGGGTTGTATTGATTAAATTTCTCATGTGATGCAGAGTTATTCAATTTGCCCTCGTAAAATCATTAGCACGTGGTCCCCAGAAGATCATACTATAGCTCTAGTATTTGCTTGTGTATAGTATAATAGTATAGTATTTGCTCTTGATGAGCAAAACACACACAACAAATGTTAACTGCCATTTAAATATTTTCTGCACATTCTGTGGAGACCCTTGTAGATGTTCCTTGTGCCGTGGTTTAGAATTTTGTCTCCTACAGTAATAAAAATCAAGCTACATTGTAACCAAAGGGATTTTATAGGAAATAGGGGGAAAAAAATCCAAGCCTAAAATACAAAGTTCTGTATGAATCTTATTTAGTTTGTTAAAAAAAATTGTTTTACTATGAACAGCACTAAAAAATCTTAAGTCTAATCAAAGCCAAGAAAGTTTTAACTTGGTTGTTTAAAAGAAGCTGATTGTCTTGAGGCAAATTAATGACTATAGGGAACTGTACCTTCAATTTAATCCTTCTACTCTCTTCCAGTAAGGAAATTTACCTGATTTGCCCGTTTCAGGACAGCCACATTGTTTATTCCAGAGATTGGGTTGGTCCAGGTGTCAGCTGCCTTTGCTCTTCCTGGGCTCAACCCCATTTGTGACTTGGATCTCTCCAGCTCTTGTGATATAATTTCCATATACATTTCCATGGTAGCAACCACCTTATTTAGGAATAGAAGAATTTTATAGAATGTGCATGGCCATACTGTGCCATATGGTATCAAGGCCAGGTAATGGGCCATGGCACTGTTTAGTTTACTGTGGAGGCTTGTCTCAGCTCAGGCTAGGAAATTCTCTGACCCATTTATCTTAAATATCCCAGATATCCAGAAGCATTTCAGACTAAAAAGATCTGAGTGAGACTTCCAGCATATGTGTTCCTCACTAATGTCTTCCATGATGGCATACTACTTCTGACCCCAAATCCTGGATAGTTTCATAGGGAGTGACACGTCAGTTATTCTGATGTTTATTAAAAGAATATTTAGTGAGAAATTTTCACTTCTTCATCCCTTAATCAAGTCTTTTACTCAGTATAGTACTTAGGGCAGGATTCAAGTGGCAGAGCAACTATTTTCATGCTTGAGGAAAAGAAGTGACCAAATATGTATTTTCAGTGTCAGAAAAGTAAAGAAATGGGCTAAAATTACCATCTGCAGTACTTCTGCCAAATCTGCTAAAACCTGTGTTTTGCATAACTAATTGTTTGAAACCTGTTCCTGAAAAATTGACATGAAACACAACTAATGCTTATTTGTGCCTACTGTCAAGTCATTATTAGTACAGAATCAATATTGTGTACACTAGAAAGTTGTATCATAAATTATAGGAATGATTTGGTGCCATCTCTCCAGTTCATCTACATAGCACTTCGAGTCCTCTGCTTGCTTGTTGTGGAGCAGTGCTAGGTACAACCTGTACTTCTTAAACTCATTTTTGTGTGCTTCTTGTTTCTTTGTTTTAATAAAGAACTGTAATGGAAGTCTTTGGATAATTCTGAAATCTCTAAATTATGATCAGTGTTCAGTATTTGTCTTTCATTTTTAAAATATGATGTCCACTCAGACCACTCTCCTCACAGGGTGTCATGCAGCATCTGTTGTAGTTTTTGCTATAGGGAGAGGTAAACACAAAAAATATTGGTTTAGGTCCATTGTTTTAAAAGGAGAGACTGATTCTGTAAATGATTATTCATAAAAATATCAATAGTGACTTCAGTTTAGCCCTTTTTCCATCACTAAAGATCATATAAGGGTAAGGGTTGCAATGTTATAACAAGTTCTAGAAAAATATTTAAGACTTAAACAAACTTTGAGAGTATTCTGCCCTTAATTATTATCTGTCAAAGGCTCCAACCCTGAGATGAACAGAAACAGACCCAGGAAGAAGGGCTGCTGTGACAGCATCCCATCCCCAGCAGAAAGCTTATATTTCAAGAATACCTCACAAGATGACGAGCTGGACTGAAATAAAAAATTCTGTTTGAGACAACTGTTGAGGTTTGAAATTTTGTTTTTCTTCTGAATTAGAACTAACCCAAAACTTTTCAAATATTTTCAGGAAAGGGAATTGTGGTGAAACATCTGCTTTCTGATTAGAAAGGTCAGCTTTTGGGTTCATGTCTCTTACCACTGGAAACAATCCAAAATTATCCTGAATGCTTGAAATCTCCCACTGTAAATGTTGTCAAAATCAATATTTCTCTGCAAGGCATCCTGGCTTTGATGCAGCTGCTTGTTTTGATCTAAAGCAAACAAACAAGTTGTCAGACCTGCTGCGTAGTTCTAGTCAGAAACAAACTAGATGGAAAAGATGAGAAGGGGACAGAAACTTTGATATTAGCAGTGTGACTTAACTATTCCCCATAAGAAAGTGTGCAAGTGGGGAGCCAGGGCCATAGACAACAGTGACTGACTCTGGTGTCAAATTCCATAATCACTGCAGATGACTTCCTACTGCATGCAACTCTTCCTGCTGCTTCTAATGAATCATAATTCCCTCTTAAGCTTTATAAAATACACATACTGACACATGGTAAATCATGTTTATTGTTGTAATTTGGTCATACAAACAAGGGCAACTTAAGTCAATTGAAAGTTATTACCAGAATGTGTCAAGCACCAAAACAAACAACTAGAGCTGAGAATGCTTTCTTTTTTGTCTAATATACAATGGCACAGAATAACTTCACCATGAAATTTTACTGAGAAATGTAAAATCAGATTTTATAGAGGGCTCAGTGGGGTAACACATGCTTGGATTTTATTGAAGCCTAACATAGTATGTTTCAGCAACCACTATATTATTCCAAATAACTGTTGTGAACAGATTCTGGAGAAGGCTTATATAGCACTTATAGTCCTCAGCAAGCCAGTACTCCCAACAGAATTTCTCAGTTTCTCCACATTTAAAATGCCTTTGTGCTTCAATAAATGTTGAGTCAGCTCTACTTAGGTTATGCAAGGTATTTTATGAGAAAGCATGTGCATTGAGCTAATAAAATCTCAGCACTTGATTAGAGGCAGACGAAGTTTATTATACAATTTATTCTGCTAAATGTTAATGCTATATACTGTAGCCTTTACTAGTGCCCATATAAGCCTATATTTCCCTCGTTCTAAAGTACTTTATATAAATTTAACAATGGCACTAATGACACTATCTCATGTTGTTAGGATTACCTGACTTTTTTGCAACATCTAGCATTGTGCTTTGTACATGTCATTCTAAATATTGCTATATTGTATAATGTTCTTCAGAGGACTTTGTTTCTCAGTGTCCCTGCCGATGTGTACAAGAAGGCTGAATAGGTTAGGAGAACAGGATGGAGTTTCAGCTAGCCTTGGGAAATGAGATACAGCTGTTTCCAAGTTTTATGAATTTCTGAGTTATTCAAGCAATTTTTCATGACACACATAGCTCCATGGTTTGCTTTTTGCGTGACCCTGCTGGAGTAGAAATAAAATTGTCAGGGACTTGGATGATTTTGGCTGCTGTTGGTAGGCAGAAGGGAATGACTCTTTTGAGATAAAGTGGCAGTAATAATCAGGAGCATATCGCAACCAAATACCAGGCAAAGCACAGGAACCAGTCTGTAGATTAAGGTCTGCTCAAAATCATGTGCAGAGCACAATCTTCCCCCTAGCATCCTCTTCTGTTTTTTTTTCCAAGAGTTCTTCCTATGACTCGTGAGGAGGCAAAGCAGAGACGAGATAAGTATGCTGTTAATTCTTAATGTGCTGAACCGAACAGGCTGAGTGTCTCTTTCAAGTATCTTGCATTATGTAAGGTCCTTACACAAGCTGAAGTTTTCCAATAAATTCAAATATGTATGAATAAAGATCTGTGGTACCAGACTGTCCTGTGTGTCTGTGTCATCCTTATGTCGGTGCTAGAAGAAGCTGTGCTTGTAGTGGCCCTGTAGGGTGCTATGACATTTTCTTTTTGCTGCGGAAATCCGTGTACACTGACATACTGGCTTGTATCAATGCCCTTCAAGCCTCCACGGAGCCTCCTTCTCCTGCAGTGTCTGACAAGCACTCTGCTGGAACGATGCCTATGGCAGTATAAAGGGTAAAAATTAGGCTCAGACTTGCTCTTTCTGATAGAGGGAACTGCAGTTTTGCTTAATGGAGTTTTTCACAGGCAATGCAGTGTAAGAGAAACCTATCTAACTTTTCCCTTTTTATGCTACTTACATTTTCAAAGTATGCAACCTCTTGCACTGAAGCCATTTAAATTCTAGTTGAAGGAATTCCCCTTAGCACAGCTTGACCTAAGAGACGCTCGTTACTCTTCTTTCACATTATTTCCCATTTCCCAGCTGCCCTTCTGTGCAGGAACACCAGGAGGAGCTTCTGGTTGTCAGGCTGCAGGTGGTGAGGAGGAGGAAAAGGAGGCGGAGGCAAGGGAGGGGAGGCAGACAGCTGAGGCCCTTGTGGGACAGGGGTGATTTTGATCCAGCAGCTTGTGGAAACTCTTAGCTTATGAGCCAGTCTCTTGCTGCTGAGACAGCCTCACGCGCTTTTCCTTTGCCATACACACTGCTTGCCAAGGGCATGCTGCTTTGCTTCCAAGAGGCATTTGCTTTCTGTCAACTTATGTTAAGTGTTACCAGTGAAAAGGGAAGCAAATACAAAATTCGTATTAACTGTTTAAGGAGAAAATTACATTTGCGAAAAGCCCAAATAGATTTTATATTTTGCTCTGTTTCTTCACATCCAGTACCTTATTTTTAACGCATTTCTAAAGCGACCAAACAGTAATTTGTCTTTGGAAAGACTTGATAGACAATTAAAGAGAAATTTCATTAATGAAATTGTTTAAGTAATGATGAGATTAAAGGGCAAGAAGATGCTGTGCTCCTGACACTCAGCTTTGTTTGCACAACAGGCTTCTGTGTTGGGGTGCAGTGTTGAGTTTGGGGGGACTTTATCAGCCAGATATGGGGACAATAAGAAGAAAATAGCAACATTTGCAAAAAAGCACATTTCTACAATGTAATATGACAGTCAGCCTCAATTCTTTCACATAAGAAAATACCACAGAACAGTTAAGGTCAGAGATGAAACCACAGGTATGTGTTTGTGGTATGTTTTAGGCAGATGTGAGATGGTTCAGGAGAACAGTAGCCAGACACCATGTAAGAATGCTGGTTTAGCCTGAGTCCAAGGTAATACGCCCTGCTTGACAGCAGTGGCTGGACTGGAGCTTTGGAGTTACCAGTCTGCAGTGGCTCCACACGCAGGTGACTTGGCATACTGTCAAAGTGACCTTGCAAAACAGCAGATAGATGTACTCTTACTGCAGGAAATTGTAGGTGGCACTAATTGAGATTTTGAACCTAAGGCCCATATTCTGCCACCAGCTGTACACTTAGAAGTTCCTTTCAAATCTGGGAGACTGCTAAGCTCTCTGTGTCTGCATGATGTCTGTTTGGGGAAAATACTGGGCTTTAGTGGTCTGCCAAAAGAGAAGTTCCTCTCCCCCTTATCTACACATTTAAATATTCTCCTGCTTGCTGCTGAGTTCCTATTAAAGTTCCAGCCTAAAATTTTGGCTGTTTCAAATTCACTAAGTTTTACTTTTGGAAAATAGCTTTTTGGGAGCCTCAATTGTGCTTGCATTCTCTTAAAAATCTTACCATTATTCTCTGTGTGTCTTAATACTCTGTCTTTGTGTCAGGCTGCAGAAGAGAGGAAAGTGTTTTACTCTACAGGTATGTAAGACTTCATGCATATGTCCATAGGATAGCTGGGATTCCTACATACTGCTATCTTAGAAATAAATACCAGTGACACTCCCACAGGATATTCCTGACTGTATATTGCTTCAGCTACCTCTCAACTATCTTATTTAACACATAGCTTACCAACACATGAAAACTGTTACTTGGAAACAGTTTGTATTCCTGTCTTTGCCCTAATTGTAAACCCCCTTTATTCATGCTGAGCCACTAGCAAAAATATGTTCCTAATCCTGTGCTATCATCTTCAGTACAGAACCTCTTTCAAAATTATTGCTCTGGGCTTTTGTTGGCTTTCAGTAGTTCTAATTATGCTGTTTTCTCTTTTCTTCCCCACTGTTAAAAGCCATTAAACATGCCATTTCTTTCCTGAATATGGAAGTTGGTCTCTTTTCCTTGGGACACTGTCCTCTTTTCTGCTGAAACAAAGAGGCTAAGGAATAGTTTAAGCCCCAGGCAACATTGTTATTATGTACATAGTGCTTCACTTTGAAATGTCTCATCCTCCGCTGTTCACTGTTTGTTTCCATGCCTACTGTGTGCATTACTGACAGGAACCTGCATCCCACTGCAAGCAGCGCATTTTATTTAACCACCTCGCGGTTTCCTCTATTTCTCATTCTCCCTTATGCAATACCATTTGTTTTTAACTGGCATATTCTAAATCCTATTCAAATGACCTTTTCTTCTCTCATCAGCTTGGAAATTGAAATATGCCATGGTCTGATAAGCTGTTCCATGCAGCTGGCCTCAAATCTGTTTAAAAACCACCACGTGTTTGTCAGTATCTTCTTGTGTGTAGTGAGTTGTACCCTCACAAAACAGTCCGTATGGCTGGTGCCATTTCAAAAAGGAATAAAAAGGTGTCTTTAATATCAAGTTATAAACACTTCTACTGATACAGTTACCACGATAGGGCAGGACTTTAGCTGACACAGGACCCAGACCTCGCCCTCCCACTGGAGACGATGGGTCCAAGCTGAGCTGATTGGTGCTGCCACTGTCATGAGGCAGACAGAAGCAAGGGACAATGCTGGTCTCTCAGGCTTGACCACCTGTACCTTGGGAGCAGGTCTCTGGCGTGGCAGGTTTCTCTCTCCCAACCAGTTCCCTGCTTTTGGAGTTGGCACAGGGTAGGGCTGTTCCCAACAGGCAGTTTGGGCACTGTCACAGTGTTTTGGACGCTGTTTGACTGTGTAGATGGGGCAAACTCAGGCCCTATGGCCAAAGGATGGGGTCTGGAACTGTTTAGGCTATGTAGTTGTTTTTCCCTCCATTTTATTGTATTTCTTCTTTCTAATCTGCCTCTCAGCTCTTCAAGTGAAGAAGGAAACACAAATCGCTTTTCT
The DNA here is from genome assembly GCA_013397275.1 of Burhinus bistriatus. Classification (NCBI taxonomy): domain Eukaryota; kingdom Metazoa; phylum Chordata; class Aves; order Charadriiformes; family Burhinidae; genus Burhinus; species Burhinus bistriatus. The sequence continues at coordinate 246,153 of VYXH01010012.1, read as the reverse complement.
GTTCATTTTCAATCCTGCTCCTTTAACACTAAGCTCTTTGTCTTTCTCTTACATAAAAGAAATGACACACATGGCTTCTACATATGTTGCATAGATATAGAATTTTGTGTACAATTCCTAGATGATTTGCTTGTAATCTCTTTGAGTATCTATGCAAATATGTTGGGTTATTAGACAGTAATGCATTTGTCAGCTGGAATATTTATTTGCAGCATAACAAACACTGAAGTGTAGCTGTGACGTCAGTACTTGGAACAAATGAGCTATTAATCAAGAAAGCAGCCTGAAGTTCCCTATTTGCATGGTACTGTTGTCCCCAGGGCTTCTGTATTTCCATTTCCAAATCCTAACTGTTGACTTTTTATCTTAAAAGCTGTAGCCATAATTATGAAGAAAAGTAGATGGACTATAAACCCCACACTTAATCCAACATAATTATTCTTCATAATAACTGTGCTTAAGAAATTGATGGTTGAACGACATTCCTATTGGACACACAGTCATAGTAAATGTAGACAACTAAGCAGTGCATTAGTAGTAGATGCTGTATGACTGGACAAAGATATTTATCATGTTAGATGGTAATTCACAGAAAAAAAACCTGGTAAACAATATGTGATCCATATGTGATAGCTGCTTTCCAAACAGAAAAACTAGCATATTTCTGCCCCTGCAGCCAGAACATCAGAAGCCTGAACACAAAATGAGAGAGCAGGAGGAAGGGTAATTTTGCTTCGTGTGGGCTTCTGTTGGACAAGACCTGTTCATATGCACCTATTGCTTTGCTTAGTTGTATTCCTTTTCTCTACTTCTGCTCATTTTTTGTAGAACCGGTAGCCCTTTGGGTTGGAAATTTTCATTAACAATGAGACGAGGGGAATTTCTGTATGGTGAGTGCCTTGGAAAATGTGGCCATTTACACATTATTTGGCACTGAAGCCCACAGCTTGGTCAGTCCCCATGAACTAACAGAATATAAATGTTGATTCATATAGACATTGAGAATGAAAAAAGGGGAAATAAATAAATAAACAGAAAAAGACCAAAATTTACAAAAATGTAATGACATATAGGATGTATCATCCATCCTTTCATCAATACATATTCCTTACAGCTAGTCTTCCCCTAAACTAAGAAAGATCTGATAAGATATCAACGATACTTTATTTATACATCACAAAACATGTTTTTTGTCTGTAAACTCAACCAAGTCTTGATTGTTTCTGTTCCATATAGTGAGGTTTTTTTTAAATTCAGAACTTTACTCAATGCAAAAATAGTCATGTTTAAGAGGAAGTATACAAAATGTACCTGCACTTTATAGGAAATACAGATCTTTTTATGTTACCTGGTGTGACGGTATTGGAGATGAGATGGAACAGCATTCTTTTAAGGCTTATCAAAGCTGAAGTGGAATCTGACAAAGACTTGCTGTGAGATAGAGCTGCACTGCCAAATCCATAGCCTGTCCTTGGCAGAAATATATTTCCTGACTCTGTGGCTGATAACTTTTCTTTCTTTCTTTCTCTTTCTTTCTTTCTTTCTTTCTTTCTCTCTTTCTTCCTTTTTTCCTTTTTTCCTTTTTTTTTTTCCTTCTTTCTTTTTTCCTTCTTTTCTTTCCTTCTTTCTTTCTTACTTTCTTTCTTTCTCTCTTTGCTAGGTCAGAAAGCAAGCATGATATTTCTAAATACCTCTTTACAGAGAAGGAAACATACTTTACTGAAAATAACAGAATCATATGCTCTAGAAGCTAAAGGGTAACTTGGAACTTCTTACCTTCCATTACTCTGTCAGCCATCATAACTCTTCCACTACCATAATTGCTTTGCTAGCTCTCATTTTGCCCAGGAGAGTGTATGAAATATAACCTGCAGCTCAAGGGGGAAAGTACTGCTCTTCAGCTTATTATGAGAATGCCAGTGCTCGATCAAGGCTGCTTCGCTAACTTGTCCCTGAAGAAAAGAAATGCGTCTCCTCTCTCCAATTTTCTCTTTCCTCCCTTCCCCTCAATACATTTATTGAATTGACATTTTTACTCTTATTTAGACAAGTAAGCTCAAATATAGCACATAATCTCTGATTTTCATTTCTGTGTCACATCCTTATCTGAGGTAAATCAACAACAATCTGCTGCTGTCAGAAAAGTTAAATGAGTCTTTACTTGATAATGATACAGTGTTGTTTTTTTTAAAGTAAATAAGGATCTAGAAATATGAAAAATAGAGTTTTTTCTTGTTCTTATGTTTTTGTTTATAATGTTGCTGTATTCTTTGTTCATAATTTGTATGAATGCAGTAATGCTTTGAGGCAAATACCATATACTCTTCTGATAGATCTTTTTAACATATTTATTCATGAGCACATCTGTCTCAGTAGCACTTGTATAAAACCGTTGTTGTTTGTGAAATCTGCATTGGAACACTAGGACACCTGGAAAAAAGAAAAAAGGAGGAGGGGTTGTCCAAAGTCTTTTTCCAACTGTAATGACATCATACCATACCATGAGTCATACAGAAAAAAATCTCCTTAATTTATAAAAGGATACAATATAAGATACATAACAAAATGTGTGCCTTTGCTTGGTACAAAAAAGACAGGTCATGAAAAAGATGTTTGTTGGGAGATACAGTTCGATTCTATTGGGATAACACATGAATTCTAAAATCACAGAAATTAGACGCTTAAATTGGGTGACATATGTAAAAGAATGCAGGCTAGAGAATTAGACTTTGTAGGAAATATTCATGTGGCTTTGCAAAAAACCAGTCCATCAAATAACTTCAGTGGTTTGACTTTTTTATAATAGCCATTGAAAAATAAACACATGTTCAGGTACAGAGGAAAGCATCATATTAGATGCAGAGGATTACCCTGATAAAATATATGGTATACTTCTGTTTCAAGTAGTATGATAATTCATTTTTGTTCCTTTCAGAAATATTTCTTGTTGTTTACATTATTTATGCATTGCTTCTGATCCTTTGCTCCTTATAGATAAATTCAAACTTGCTAGCATACCAAGGCACATAATCTCCACTTGTTACATGAACAGTTTTTAGTAACTTGTACTGTGATGGGGAATAGGAGAAGAGAGGCAACCACTGACAATCACTTCACCATGATTCAGGGAAATCCTACATCTCCTTGTTGGCTACTTTCACTTGTCATCTCTATTTGCTAAGTCTGTGAACAGGCACTGCAGGAAAAATAATATTCCTCTCAGTGAAGATTTCAACAAAAAAATGTCTCTTGGCTTTTGTCTGATGATATTTGAATATACTATTCCCAACCCAAAGACATGTCATTCCAGTGAGCTGAAAGAGTTGCTCCTAAAATACATGAAGTTAGTCCTGGCAAGTGTGGCCAATATAGAGCTGAGCAGGAGGGTGCAGACGAGGTTTCCAGGGCTGGTGGTGAGCATACCTGCTTTGTGCCAATGACTGGGGAAGATATTAGCTGGAGAGCTACTATGCTTCTGTCTAAATACAGAAAAGCAATCCAAGACCTTCTGACATGGTGTTACTCAGATAGGACCTAACCTTCAAGAGTGCGTTACCACTTGGTTCACAATCAACATCTCCCTCTCGACCATACCAGTCTGACTGTTGCACAGATGTGGCAATTGATGTTTTATTTTCAGCAGTTTTATTTTCAGAGAAGAAAGTATTTCAATTGCATTTGCTTCTCATAAAGTAAATTTACCTAGTAGCCTTCATAGAGAATAACTGCAACAAGTGCTTGACCTCAACACGGAAAAGAAAAAATGAAAGGGATGTAGTTTCATTATGTTCATTTCTTCTGGAAACATCACCTGGTAATAAACTGTATGATTTTTTTAAAGAAGGTTCTTTCCAATCTCTGTTATCCTGATCTAGTCCCTGCTGAGACCTTATTACTTTCCTGTCTGAGGAGGCTTGAAGCTAAAGCATACTCTTCTGTGGAGCAAAAGTGTCTCCTTCGTGCTCAGTACTAGAAAACATCCTCCCCCTATTTTCCTAATCGTCTATTCCGAGCTGCATTTCCAAGTCAGTTTTACCCTCAAACCAAAGACCCATATGTGTCAAACACCTGTCCTGGATCCCTGCCCTTTGTTGTGATGAATTCAAGAAATTGCCTCTAAGAAAAAGAATGAATCCAGTGAAACTTTGATATTAAGGAGTAGCACAGTTGGCCAGTGGTTCAAAATCACAATCAGCAATCCATCTTCCAGTCAGCACTGAATATCATTCATGATCTATAAGTGAGGAATATGTAGATGCTCACATGGAAAATCACCTGATGATGGTCATCAGCAAAGGATTCCAGAACCACTGGCACTTCAAAAAGGGAAAAAAATATTTTACTAACAGCAATGTTAGATTCCTGCTTCTCAATAATACTTTTAACAAGATAAACTGTCGATAAGTAGATAACATTATATCATAAAAAAACTCTTAAATTATGGCTACATTATAAGCAGCCAGGAGTGATTGCCAAATAGAGTATATTAACTGTTTAACCGTAAATCAACTTTATAGTTTTCATGTGTTAAAACCGTTTCTTTTAAACTACAAATAACACTTGAAATGTCCCCATTTGGCAGTAACAAGGGATGATTTTCAACCAAGAGAACACTGGGCCAAGCGAACAAGTTCTGGAGTACATTTTATATTCCACAAAAGTTTCATTGAAGAGGGAGTGATGAAAGTGTCCGAACATAGGCCACTCATGGGTTGGTATACTGCTTACTTACTGTGTTTGCTTTCCAATAGTTCAATAGTTTCAATATATATATTATTTCAATCTAGAAGCAATAAGGTCGTTAGGTTTAAAAATTTAAGATGAAAGGAAGGTGTACCTTTTCTCTGGACTCCACAGACTCGATATTATTCATTTACCTGTGTGGAAAGATAAATTTTTGGCAAATTTTAGTGAATGAAAAAATATGTGTAAAAATGATAGAGATATCCAGAACCCGAATGCTAAAGAATGCATTTTTGTACAACATTATAAGCAAGTGTCTCTGCCTAATTCAATTAAATATTTTGCAGGTCATGAGAGTTGTTATACAGATTTCCATTTTTTAAGGGTGTGTGTTTTAAGGGTGAATCTAAGTTTCAGTATCTTAGTTTGTTAAGAGAAAATTTAAATAAATTGTGATTTACATAACAATTGAAAATGGCAGTGAATTAGCTATTTAATCTAACTTTTCCTAGTATATAAACATAACAGTTTTGGACAGAGAAATGAAAAAGAGCAGCTGTATACAAAGTCTTCGAAGAAAAAAATTTAACAAAACTTAATTTGGCTTTGGGTAAGATGGCTTAGGAGAGACATCTAAAGACACATGTTGGAGAACTGTGTCTCATTGTTCTTCTTTATGGGTGTAGCAAAAAACCATGACCACCAAGAACTGAATGTGCCTTCCTTCCTGAAAATGTAACCAGTGAGGCAAAAATTAGATTAAATAAGAAAAATGTACAATATTCAACATGAGTAATTTCTGAAAGAAAACCTCTTTAGGGATTCCCATTATGTATGAATGAGTCTTGAAGATGGCTTTTCTCTGTGGTCTTGGTCCTGGCAGTAATATATCTATGCTTGGTAATGTGTGAATTAACATGTGTAGCTCCTGCTGACACATTGTAGATAGCATAAGAGCCCATATAATATCCTAAGAGAGCAGTGTTGAAATCCAGAAAAAATGTGTTAAATGAAGAATGACTTTGTACATCTGGACTATTTCAGGAAGAGATGACATGGGCTCCTTAAACCAGTACGATTGTATTTTCAGGCATCAGTGGTAGTAAGATAATTGCAGAAACTTTAAGGATGTTTCTGGGTTATTTCATAGCCTATCAGTGAACTGTTTGTGATTTTCAACTATGTATTCCCTCCCCTGCATTTATAGATTTTTCAAAACACCTTGAAGTTCTTGAACAAAATACTTGCATGTTGTTGCTGTAAAGCTCAAGACAGTGTGTGGTTATAGTCAAACTAAGCCTGGTTTTGAGAGCTGTGACAGGTATTTGATGGGTGCCTAAGGTCCTACAGTTCTGAAAAAGTGAAGAAACACGTAAATTCAGAAATACTCATATGAGCCAGGATACAGGAGAGAGTTGAAATTTAAACTGTGGACACCAGTGTTTCCAACATTCACATCTGAACAGTCATCTGACCCCACAGTCGTGGGAGCCAAACTCAGAGAAGATTCAAATAAAGTTCCGGAGTAGGATACGTTTTTGTTGTGTCACAGTTTTGGGATGTTTATTTTAGTTTTTTTTATTTGAGATTCAATTCAGTAAGTTTTCACAGTTACAGAAAACCTCTGTCTTACAAACATAGGGCAGAATATGGAGTATTAACCTCTTGTGACTGGAAGATTCTTACTCCCTTGTGTCTGTGCAAGTTAAAATGCTGTGAAATTGTCTATTAAAACATGAGTCATCTCATAATAAGAAGCTATCAGATTAGTCAGGCTTGATTTATCCTAGGTAAATTCATGCTCAATCTTCCCAACCACTGTCTTTCATGTGTTTAAAAATGGCTTCCCAGAGAACATAGTCCTTTGTCTTCACGGGATTAGGCTGAGTAAGCCTGTATCTTCCTGATTTTCACCCTTGCCCTTCTTGAAGACGGATATGATATTTGCCTTCTTTCTGGTTGTCAGGAAACTTCTGTGATTGCTATCACCTTTCAAAGAGTATTGAGAGTTGCTTTGTGATGATATCTGCAAGAACCCACAGGGATGCATCTTGTCTCATCCTGTGGACTTGTTCATGTCCAAATGGCTTAAGTGTTCCCTAGCAGTTATCTTCCTTAACAGTGACTGATACTGCATTCCCACAGATTCTGCGTTGCCATCACATCTCAATATTTCCAGTGATGTCACAGATGCCTGACTGTGCATGGCCTCTAATTCCTCCTACTTATTTCTCATGTGCATGTATTTGTGTACAAACACTTGAGATACAGGCTCCAGCTGTACCACCTTCTGAAGTGGAGTGGGAGAGATGACCCTGTCCTTTGAGTGTTTCCTGTCTATTTTTCCTTCACCCACTTCACTTTGGGCACCATCCTTAATGTACCTAGTTGAAAATCCTCCTCACTAGGTTAGCAAAGCCAGTTGGCAAACATGTTCATATCCCCCTTTGTCAGGTGGATTTCATGTCTCCCAGCAATTCTCATCCCCTGGTCATAAAAGCCAATACTTTGCCTGCCGTGTCAGCTATGCGTACAGGTGTTGGTCTGCAGGGTGCATCCACTCCTGTGTCCCTCATCCTAGCTGCTAGATCTGCCTGGTCCATTCAAAGTTTCCCTTGGTGATATCATTGTTTCCCACAGAATGAGTTGCAAAAAGCCTGAGAGTGACAGGATCTTTCCACAGCTCTTGCATCTTTCCAGGTTGCAACACTTCCCTTTCCCATAGCGCTCCACAATGACAGACCCCGCTCCCACATGGTGCTCCGCAATGACAGACTCCCCTCCTGCAAGGTGATTCTCCAGTAGCCGCATTGGAGGCAGCAGGGGAGTCAGGTCAGCCAGCCAAAAGCCTCCCAGAACAACGTGTGTATTGTATTCTTATATGAGTGATGTGCAGTATGGATGACAGATCACAGTGCTGTTTCTCCTCATGTACTACCTCCTCCCACCATTGCTGCAACAGGAAACAGTGTCACTCTAGTGTGATCTTAACTATATGTCCTCTGCCAGCTTTCCTAACCGCAGGTAAACTTCAGCCTTTCCTCTTTTGTGCACAATAAACAAGGACATCTTGCAAATCTCTGTGATTATGTCAGGGGTTTTTTTCAAAATTTGTGTGAAGAAAAACTACAAATCTTTTCTTATTGGAAGTTGATTAGAGTTCTTTATGGCACCTTAACAAACTGGAGATCCAAAATTCTGTCATATCCAGATTTACTGCCTGAAATACCAAAAAAAACCAAAAACCAATCCATTTTATGATTCATGTATTTTGCAAACAGAATAAAACTACAAAAAAGAGCCAAACAAAAAAAACAGTTAGCAGATGCTAGGCTTATGGCGTACAACATACAAATATTTTCCTTCTGAGGGCACTTTTATTATTTACAAAAGAAAGTTTAGAAAATAAGTGGTGGTAAGGTTCTGGGTTGCTAAGAATTCCTAAAGACTGAGCTAAAGATTTTAGTTTAGTCCTCATAGCAACTATTTGAAGGGGGCCTCACTTTTCCTGCAATCATCTTAATTAGGAATTTACTTCACTGAAGATAAAAAGCCCAGTATAAGAAATATAAAATATATCCCTACTAGAAGTCATCTGTAAAAATGATAATTGTTTTTGTGGTGTTATAAAGGTCTGTTTAATAGGTAGATTTTTCATGTCATGCCCCAAGTTTCTACACTTATTGTGTCAAAGCCTCTCTAGGATTCACAGAAGACCAGCTTCCGACTGTGCTGACAATGAAGGTTCCCTGTGCTGATCTATGCGATTGCTAGCAACTATTTGTGACTCTACCACTCTGCAGTAATTGCTGGAAGAGTAAAAAGAATGGCATACAAACACCAAATATTCATCTAATTTCTCCTCTTCTTAAAATAATTCTCAAAAAATAATAATGAATAGCCTGTAGTCATGAAGGATCATCACAGTAAATAATAGTTCAGAAGCTCAGAGGAATATAAAGCTGCAAAACCTAGAATGTGTAGCAGTCTGTTCCAGGACTTGCCATCTATTGACCTGTATATACATAGAGCCTTTTGGACAACTGACAATCTGTATGAATTTAGGAACATGATAGCACAGCCAAAAGAAATAAGTGGAACAGCTCCATGGCATTTGTAGTAAAGGTCTTTGGAAGCTATTTGAGAAATGCATTTCAGTGCATGCAGCTGAACACTGATGGCAAAACATATCCATCCCAACAATTTACACCCTTGCAAATAGTGCACGAGGGAGAAGATCAGCAATAAAAACCTAGAATAAACAGTGTTGTGTGTTGGCTGCGGAGGAACAGTTACAGGCATGGAAAAGAGTCTGCTCTGACACAACTTACGTGAGAATGAATCCGGGAACACATTAGCGGGAAGATTTTCCATGGCTCTGAAAGGTCTGTAACATCCCACAGCTGCAGCATTTGTTTGAATAGACACTTGTTTTCTGAGTGAAATTATTTAGTAAAAATGCTGGGCAAGCAACAAAGGCAACTAAGTTTATATCAGAGATTTGTAGCCAGAGTTCTTTACATAGCTGAGCATCCACAGCTGTGACAGCAATCAAGTGCACAAGGTTTTCTTTTCCTTGGTTAATTGTTGTGATGAAATTGTTTCTAAAGCTTGGAGAAGTCAGTAGAAAGCAACTGGGAGTAAGGAAAATGGTCATAAACTCCTGGCAATTAATAAAACAGCTGAAATGTAAACAGCACAGTGTAGGTAGAGACATTTGTTGTTAATCTTCCTGTGATTCTTCAGTAAAATACATAGCCTTTTTCCCAGGATAATGCTCTGAGGTAATAGTTTTAGAAGTGTTTTTCCAAGACCTAACGCATCAGAGCAGAGACATGTGGCCTTGTAGCATAACTGGTGAAGCAGGTAATTGACACACTAGTGATGGCCATGCTGGACGGCTGACAGAGAGGTTCGTGAGCTTACCACAAAACAAGTAGTAAAAAGAGTGCTAAGAGTCCTGAAATCTCCTTTCTTCTAAAGATAACTGTCTTTTTTGGCCTAAATGCTAGTACCATTCTGATGGTTCATTCAAAGCAGATGGAAGAAGAACTGGGAAACTCAAAAGGGTCATATCAAATTATGAAAACACTGTTTTTTTGAAGTCATTCTTTTTCCCTTTTTCTATCCCCAGTGTTTCTCCAAGCTTTTCACCTTTTTCTTCCTCCTTCAGTATTCAAATTCTAGTCCTACTATAAACACAATAAAATGCAATGCATAAAAGTGTATTCTGCACTTCAAGATGACAAAAGTAGTGTTAGAAAAAAAACAGTCTCCTCAAATCTCCATTGCTTTGTCAGGTATATAGTCCAGTAGGAATATTCTGTTTTCCCATACCTGGGTGGTACCAGAGCAAAACCTTCAGAAATACAACACCGTATGGCTTCTCTCAGACTGCAGGGATGCCAGCACAGACCTGCCCAGCTTCTTTTCCTCTGTCTCCTGCTTTGATCTGCAGCCTGAGCCCCAAGTGACCGTCCTGTTCACTGCCACCTTTCTAGGAGCCCGGGTAATCTAACCCTGAGTACAGAGAGAGAGCACTTGATTTTGGGTTACCTTTGCCAATTTAGTTATTTCCCCTGTCTTAGTCTTTAAAGACTTTGCTTCATATATCCACCTATATTTTATATTACTATATTTTATATGATCACAATTTATTTCCTCATTACCTCCTGGTTTTGTATCTCTCTGTTATGTTCTTTTTTCTTTGCAGACAGTCTTTGTCTCTTTGCTGGTATTTTATGAGAATGATTTGTTATTCATGTGGCTCTCTTACCTTTTTTTTTCTTCTAAATGTACCCTAGAGCTATTCTGTTAGAAATACTACTTTTTTTTTTTTTTTTTACCAATAAACAGTGTGGATATGACAAAATGTTGTTTTATGATTGGATACTGGGTGAACAGACATCTGACACCAGACGCCGCAGAGACATATATCTGATAAGGCTACAACTCTGGAAAGAAGTTCTGCTGGGATTAGCAAACAGCCATTCTACTCACATACCTAACAGTGATTTCCTTGCTTCAGGTGTTCACAGGATGGACCTTAATTTTGTCCAACAAAGTTAGAAGAACTTTGGGAAAGTTGGTTTTAGTAACTTACAAAAGATAAATTTTATTTAGCTATTATTATTTAGCTATTAATATTATTGTTTTTGGCCTTGTGATGCCGGTATTTGTCAAATGTCACATTTTTCTGTGGAACTGAGGAAAAGCTCAGTAGACTGATTCTTCTTACGCTTCTTTTACATTTGTGCAAATAAAGAACAATGGAAGAAGAATGACCAGTCAAAAATGTTGCCAGGACTGAAGAGGAAACATTGGTAGCAAATTTATTTTTTTTAGAATGACTTTTTCTCTTACAACCCTGGGGAAAACAGAGGTCAAAGAAACATTGGCATATTGTGCATTTAAAAACCCCGTTCTAGTTTCACTCTGCTCTTCCTTTCTAAGCTCAATGAAGTTGGTAGCACACTCTGTAAGCCGTCTGCCAGTTGAAGACATCACAAATGTTAAATTTTGCCTAGGAATGCTGCCTCTCTTTCTTCTCTGGATAAAAATTCAGAGCAGAGCCAAATTTTAATCTTTCTGAAATTTTTCTGTCTCCACTTACTGTAGAGGTAGATTAGGATTTAACCTTCTCACTATCCCTACCTTCATGCTATCATCTAGTTTAAACATACAACAGCTTATTAAATTTCCCCCAGTTAGCCTCATGCTTGAGCTAAACAACTTTTGTTTTATGAGAAAGAAATCTTTAAGAAAGACATCCTGTCTTGATTTGGAGAAGACAAAAGATGGGAAACCCATCAGACCTTTCCTAGTGTACTAGAATAGCCAGTGAGCTTCACTATTAAAATGTTTGGTGTTTTTATCTGAAGTGGGTGAGCTCAGAGCCCTTCCATCACCCTTCTTTGCCTCTTTCTCTTAGGTTAAGGAGCCCTGTAATGTTTGGTTATTTCCCTTAAAGAAAATAATGATTCCATCTTTCCCGTGAACGAAGCAGGAAGCCTGTTAGCTTTTCCTAACACAGTATCAAAATGGGAACTGTGGATTAATTTTGTTCAAGTCTGCCATCCTTTCTGGAGTCACTTTCTCCATTCTGTGTATTTGCCTTGTTTTTCTGGTTTCTTGATTTAGAACTTTATATTTTGATCTATTACAATATTTTTTTTTTTTACTTTGCAAAATCTGTACTTACTGCTTGATAAACATGTACCTGAGTTCATGGGTAAATCACTGTCTATGCCTGATGTGTCATCTTCTCTATTTTCCTTTCTATCAGTCTTAATGTTATTACCAAAGCTTATCAGCAATGATTTAATACGATAACTCTGTGTAATTATGGAAATGCTGTATAGCATTTGCTATGTGAAATGCTCTAGGCCCTCAGGTTTACTACCAGTCCCTATGATGCTATAGTAGAAAGTCACTGATTCACTTGAAATTTATTATTTGTTGTTCTATTTTTGTTAATAATACTGGTTGTACTTGGTGGTGTTGTCATCTGAGCAAAATAATTTTCCCTAACTGAGGTTTATGTCTTTAACAAAGATGACAGAGACATAAAAAAGGCACTTGGGAGCCTCTGACTGTAAATTTTCAGTAATGTGAAGCCAGCTCAGTTTTTGCATCATTAAGCAAGAAAAATGAGGTGTTGATTTCCCAGGTCAGCTGCACTGCCTTTGTCCCTTTATTCCAATATTATTTAGAAATCTTCAGCCAAATGGGAAGGAGGGAAGAGATTGAGGTGTTCCCAAGTGTGGAGGAATCCCAAGCTAGAGGAAAGCCATCTTTATGCCACTGATCCTTCACTGCTGTCACAGAAGTTATTTTGGGCAAGGCAAAAGTTGGAGCACGCTGCATTCCTCCAGCCTTTAGCAAAGGAGCAATGACTACGTGATATTCCTGACAGAATTTCTACCAACCTTTACACCTAAAAGTGAACTAAGTTGTGGCTGGCTATTCTCTCTCACATTGCTTTTCCCCATTGAGCTTGTTGGAGTTGCTTTTGATTTATACTGACAGATACATGAGGACTCAAAGTACAAACAGGATTCTCAGAAATCCAAGCATGACTTCCATGAGTCAGAACTACAAAACACAGCCTTATAAAAGGTGCAAGGCCATCTGGAGGGGCAGATTCGAAACCAGACAAAGTGCTCACCTGTTAAACTTGATGGACAGTGGTTCCAGAACAAAAAATGTTAGCTTGTCAGCATTCAAGGAAAGAACTTGGTCATTATTCATGTTTTTGAAGAGGCCAAGTCCAGTATTAGTTATTAACCTTTGCAATATATAAATGCGACTAATACAGTTGTGTAATGAACTGAACATTCTTCTAGTTAATTATCTTTAAGATATTTTAAATATTTGCTTTATATTTCCACCTAATAAACTTCATACTGCACTTAACTTGCTTGGGTTTTGCATCAGAAATTCCTCCTATTTTGGACATGAAAAGAACATAGATATTAAGCTGTGTGAAAAAAAAAAATCATCTAAGTATACGTGACCTTAAAGAGCTATGGAAAATCACTGCTTCTAGGGAGTCCACTTCAATAAAATATGTTATGACCTTGGGTATGCTAAGTCTTCATGGTGTTGAAGACTGGCATAGCATCTGAACATACTTTTTTCTCTGCATCTGGCCCCTAAATTACTCCAAATACAAGTCTTGTTGTGTTGTAGAATACAGAGCAAAACCTGCTACCATTTCATGTTGGAGACTGAAATATAAACTACAAATATTCAGAAACAGAAATATTCATATATAATTACTCTCTCCCAAATGGCTTCAATTTCACTGGGGTCAGTTGTAAAGCCTTCTTCCTTCCCATACACTTTTGGCATACAACCAACGTTATAGATCAGTCATAAAAGGGTGGGGATTGTGCAAAAATCAGGTACAGGCATAGCTCTCCTCTACATCAGAGCACCTGAAACTGTTTATTGGCACATTTAAATTTATTCTTAACGAACTTTAATGGCTAAGCAGCCAATTCAGTGTTCATAGGAGTCAGAGAAAACTACTCTGAAGCAGCACAGAAACACTGAAAAGAGCAGCTCTTACACAGCTCTTATTTCTTTGAAATGTTACACTGCTGTCTTACCAAAAACTGGCAGTGAGGTAAAAGGAGAACATTAGTAGATTAGGATAAATCTATGATGAAGGTAAAACCGAAAACCCAAAACAAACGCGTGCATTTAGGGAAATCCATTTTTAAACTGTTCGTCTCTGCCCGCAGATGCCTTTCAGAGACCTTTCCTCTCAAGACTGCAAATGATTTTGCAATTCAATCATCTTTATTGTGAAATGATGAAATCGCCCTAAATGAACTCAGTTCAACACCAGCATTGCACAGGAATGGCTGTTGGGCCCAGCTAGGCATGCTTACAGGGAGGGAGGCTTGACCCAGATCTTCTCCCTTGGGAATTCTGCTTGGTGTCTCAAGGACTGCAAGCAAGTTAGTCTTTCCTTGGCTCACGCTTGATGAAACAGATATTTTAGGGAGCTTATGCTACTGCACTTCTCTTGAAATGCTTTCTGTGGGGCCCCTCTATCAAGAGCTTGGCCAAAAGAACCGAGGGCTTAAGACGGAAAGCTTTGCAGGAAAAAAAACCTTAGAAGCTCTTCCATGAATTCTGCTAGTAAAATTTCTTTTAAAAAGTCTTTCTAGTTAAAATTCATTTAAAAATAAGAGGTAGAATCTACAGCAACTAAGGCACAACACCTTTTCCTACAGATACAGAAAATGCAGCTGTATTAGGCCTTATAGAAAGCAATTACGGTCATTCAAATGTACATCCAGTCATTTTTACATTCTTTGTTCCATTGCTACTAATAATTGTGTTCCTCCCAAGGCCATCTAGGAAGACAAATGATTGTATCAAGAAGGGTTTCTACAGAAAAGGGATACACAGATGAAGAATTTCTGTTAATACAATTTATGAAGAGAGAGGTTTTACAGGTGTTCCATATTATACATTTGGATTTCCAAATCTGCACCTAATATTTTTTCTTTCCATAGTGAGTATGGTAGCTTAATCTTTATCCAAATATCTTTAAAAAGAACATTCTGATTCACTTGCCAAAATTGGATATGAATTTTAAAACAGAGAAAATGTTCATGTTTGCTGAAAGAATTGGCACCTCTTCTGTATCACTCTAGGAATAGTTCCTGCACTAGTAGGCTGAGAAAAGGATGAAACTTAGTGTTAAAGAAAAATCCAGTTATAACAGGTGATATTTCTTTATTTTTTAATACTTATTAAGAAGAAGTGGCTTTCTCCTTCTTTATTGAAACTAATTTTTTTCATTCATTCTTGTCTACTAGTGCTGAAAAAAAAATATTGATTTTGGCACTGCCCACGCTCTCTCTGTAGCTTGTGGAGGAGACCATAAGCCAAATTCAGGCACGGTATGTATATGATATAAGCAGCTCCCTGAAATCCAGTGTAATGGCCTGAGTGTAACTTGACTGGCTGTACACACAAAGAGTACAGAAGAACAGGTTTATGGCAAGAAAAAAGTCAAGAAAAGATTTCTTCTCATTTTGTAATGTGTCTTTCTATCTTTTGAGGTAATAAATAATCTTGACCCTTCAGTACTGTTTGGCTGTATACTGGCTCATGTTGCTCAGAATGTGGTCAGCTTGGTCCCCTGTGAGCAAGGGCTCAAAACTGTAGGAGCGATGGTGAGTTCAGCCAGAAGGAAGGATGAGGATCATGCATCCTGCCAACAGGGAGCTGTACCATCCAGAACTGGCATGATGGAATGTGGGTTTGTCTCATGATGAAAGGAAATGGGTTTGATGACAGTCACGGGCTGTCTGAGGGATACACTTCTATGACAGATCTTCTGTATATTACCACACCAGTGTGATGTTAATGGGATCAAATATAGCATTTCTCATGTGATTTGCATAGTAACAGCACACCAATGTTTTTCAAATAAGACTGAGAAGCTATGTAGCAGATACCTGGCTTCCTTTAGGAGCAGCGCTTCTTAATCCCTCTTTCTTCATCCACTATTAAGGAAATAAAACTATTATTTTAAACGTATCACAAGCTTCACTGTATTAGCATGTACATACACCTTTCAGAAAGTGATGGATAAATTAGATTGACTGGGGATTTTTTGATAGCTGGAATGATAAAAATAGGCACAGAAGGGGAACTTGGAAGATTTTGTTTTAAACAGAGCACTAGGAAATTACTATCTGCCTCCTCCGAATTCCCTTCCAGATCATTAAATTCCTGATGAAATTCCTGGGATTGCATATTAACCCTAACAGCTGTACTTAGACTTCCCTTCTGAGGAAAGAATTTGCTCATGACATGGAGGAGATGCACAATGCAAGTCACTTCCAACTCCTCAACAGTGCACAGAACTAAGGATTTTAAGTGATGACAAACAAATTGTTGCTAAATGAAATCATCTGGTTGAGATGTATACTGTGACGTGACATGTTTCTTGACTTATTTTAATTCAGATCAGAAGCTGGTGGAGAATTTATGAACTCTAGGATTATTTCTTGAGATAGCCTAATTCATAGTCACATAAAAATTTGAATAATACAATTATATATTCAATATTTAATGTCGTAGGATAAATGTATAGAGAACAAACTTGTCATTTTTGCAAGATATTCTTTTAGTCACACTTTCATTGTAATTGGAAAAATTTCTCTCAGTTCTTGTAGTATTGTACTTTCATATCAGCTCCTGGTTATATTATTATTATTATAGCACTGATTGACCAGGAAATACCCTGGGGCATTCTGTGTATCTCCCAAGGAAGCAACAAAATAGAACAGGTAAATGAGTGCTTCTTTTTTTTTTTTTTTCTTTTTCTTTTAATGACATGAAATAAAGTAGTCAGGTGGAAAAAACAAAGCTCTCTAGAAAAAACCTCTGCCTAAAAAAAGAACTCTGGGAAATTAAGTTGACTTTGTAGAAGCTACCTGTTCACTCTTCCACATTCATTCTTCTGACTTTGACTAAAAATTGATGATACTTTTTGGATGTTTACTATACTTGACATCACTTATAGTATTACTGTAATATACACTTAATTTCACTGTTCCATCGGATTCTGTTTTTTATTGTTTTCCTATCACTCATTTTCACTCGTGAAAAATGTATACAAGTATGTGGTCATGTATAAGCCCATTACATGGACCATTGTATTATACCTTTTTCTAAGTATGTGCATGAGGGAGAATGATTTCTCCCTCTCAGTGTGTTTATTCCTGTGAAGAACTATTTATGTACATACTAAAGACTGAAGTGATGCCTGGAGAAAGTGGTACAAGCTGAAATTAATTTTATTTTAGTGAAAGCTGAATAAAGATGAGTTCCTAGTTAAGTTTAGCTAATACTTTAATTTAGGGCTAAGTATAAAGTAGTAATAATAGGATCCTTCTAACTTTAGCTTGAAACAATATTGAATTGTGATATAAAGATCTTCATTTAGTTTTGTAAGATCCTGAGATCATAACTTCCCTCTTATGCTTTCACCAATTAGGATATCTTTAGTAAAATTTGAAACACAACCTACTCTGATTTCTCTAAGTTCATATTTCTTCATTCAAGATACATTCCTCGAGTCATTGGCTACTTGGGTTAAACGCACTGTGTCCATATTTGATCAGACATTTCTGAACCCCATATTAACTGTCAAAATAATTTAGAAAGCCAGTTACCAGTAATGGTGTGTTTGGCAGCTAATAACAATTGCATAATCAGCTTTCATTTTCCATTGTCCAGTGATCTAACAGAAAAAGCATTAGATGCCATAGGCTGTTATTTTTTTTTCCTTTTAACAAAATGTTATTTAGTGAAGTACCCTAGAGCAAAGGTAATAAATAACCATGTTCTCAGGTACTTGCTTGAATACAGTTAGTAAACACTTACGTTTATAAACTGTTTCCCAACTTGTGTCAGACTCTTAATTTTTTACAGGTCACACATGACCAAGTAGTACTGCAGACTAGGGATAAATAGTTTTGCTATGGAATAAGAGGACTTCTCTGGCAGTTTTATGCCTAGCCTGTTTTGTCAGACAAGAGGCATGGGCTGTTCCCCAAGATCGTTCCTACTGTTCATAAACATAACCAATATAAATGTGCTAGTCGAGAGTATTCAAGGACAGGGAAATCTAACTAACATTCACAGAACAATCAACCCTCAGATGAATCTACAGAGGGAGAAAGTCGTGAAAGCTGGAAAGAAAGAAAAAGAAGACATCACTGTAACACCAGTCAAAGGTGGAAAAAGAAAGTAAAATTTTAAAAAGGGAAAGAAAAAACAGAAATTATACAAGCTGTTCATACATTGCTTTTCCCAATATATACAGGATTGGCATGGATTTTCTTGCAGAGGTTTATTCAATTTACTTCTCCCTTCTTTTCCCACTTCCTTGTCTCCTTTAAGCTTCACAATGTGCCTTTAGGCCTCTCCTCTTCCTCCTCCTGTATTTTCCATGCTTCCTCTACTTCCCCAGAGCATAGTCTCCCTCCATACTTTCTTCTTCAGATGCTCCATTCTAAAGGCTTGTTTTCATCCTTCAAGTCCAATGTCCTTATCCCATAATCCTATCTTATACCATAAAATCTGAGGCCTCAGAAGTACCTTTCCATTCAGCTACAGACATTTTTCCCCTACCCTACCTTGTTGCCAGCACTTAGTTAATGTACACGTAACAGGAACGCACTTTGTAGTTGAAATACTCTTTTTCTGAATGTAGACAGTAAGTCTTCTTAAATTGAAACCATCCCACATAACCGAATTTGGTCCTAAACAGTGGTATTCCCCACTTGCATTCTGCTTATATCTGATACATGCAGAACTATTGCCTAAAATTCATTTATATTGCATAAGTCTCCTTAAGTATAAGGAATAAGTGAAACAAAACATAAGGATACCTTTCCTTGGCTCCAAGTTAAAATATATTTGGAAGCACTAAGATAAATCACTGAAAAATTAGATTTGAAGTTATCAGGCTGGGAAAGAAGACAAAACGTGATGTCCACTGAATTAAACTTCTATTGTCACTCAGGTTGTAGCTGATTTAGGTCTAGAGTAGCATGCTGATTTTGGGTAAGTGGAGAGGTGGAACGCAAAGAATACGTTGCCCAAAGTAGGCTTCAGTTATTTATTACTAAATAAATAAATAAATAAATAAATCTTCCTAAGCCAAATCCAACCAAAAATAAACAAGCATACAGGCGAAACCAAAAGGGTGTGCTAAAATCTGTATTGCATTTTGAATCAATCAGAGGACTAGATGCATTCTAAATAAGGTCATACTTAAAGTGCAATATCTTCAGTCATTCAGTCTTACTAAAGTCAATCCTTCCATCTAACTGATCTGTTAGGCAATGTTTTTTGAACAATAACATTTTAAGTAATTGTTTAGCATGAGAAATTCAATAAGAGTGCTTGCCTGTATTTAACATTGTTATGGTGTGAGAAACCCACAACAATTTATTGTCATTCAGACAATTATTCTATCACCCAATGACCCCTCCCCACCCAGGAAGAGGGAATCGGGAAGAAAACCAGGAAACCCAGGGGTTGAAAGGTAAACAGATTTAATAGAATAAGATTAAATAATTAACAGAAATAATACTGAAGGACCAATAGTGATCCTGATAACAATCTAAAAATATATAAGGATTATACTCAGCCCACACTATCAGTAGGAAGCTGTGCACTCCCAGCAGTGGACAGTGAATGTCGGACACTGCGAGTGCTACAGCTTCGGGAGGCAGGGAAGGCCTCAGGGGTCCGGCACTGGGGCAAGAAGTTCTCTGGATCGTCGCCATCAAGGGAGAGAGGTCCCCTCCTCAGCAAACTTTCTAATTTATATTGAATGTGATGTTCATGGTATGAAATAATCCTGTTGGCCAGCTTGGGTCAAGTGCCCAGGTCTCGCTTCTCCTCATCCCTGCAACTGGCGAGCTCAAAAACA
This sequence comes from Burhinus bistriatus, assembly GCA_013397275.1. Taxonomy (NCBI): domain Eukaryota; kingdom Metazoa; phylum Chordata; class Aves; order Charadriiformes; family Burhinidae; genus Burhinus; species Burhinus bistriatus. The sequence goes on along the minus strand of VYXH01010012.1, from coordinate 226,493 downwards.
CCGAGACCTTGAAACCCACATACCATAGCTGGCTATAAAGTAAATATTTTCACAAATTCAGACACTAGAGTCTTCTAAAAGTATAATTTTCCCAAGCATTAGAAAAGAAATTAGTCCTGTGTCACTCAAACCAGGACAAACATCTTGAAGTATTATTTATGTATACATTCCTCTGTATTTTATTGTCACCTAGGTTAGCCTCACCGCTAATTAGCTTAACTGTCCCAGGGCTCGTTTTCTGGCTCTAATGCCAACTGGCACAGTTTGACCATACTTTTAAACTCCATTGGTTTCCAAATCACGTCTGAGTTACCTTTTGGGAATGGCCTGTGGCCCATTTTAACTCCTGATCTGTGTTAGGGAATTGTTATTAGATGTCCTAGGGGAAAAAAAAATAAAATCATCCAACAGATTATTACATTTTAAGAGCGTAGTTATTTGAGTACCAGTGTCTGGTTCTCTGCCATAACAAATAGACATGACTGATGAGTACTAGAACAGGAATCATTGGCCCACTTACATTGAGCAGACATAGGATTTTCAGAAAGAAGAGGAAAAATTTTACTTTTGAATCAAATAGAAGCTGTGCTGGCCTATACACTTTAATTGTTTTTTATATTAAAAACCAAAGAAAACTTGGAATGGAAATAACAGCAGAGCTATCTACCCTAGCTGGGTTTAATTTTAGTGATTCAATGCATTTTTAGCTAGTTTTTTTGTTTGTTTTGTTTGCTTGATATTTTGCAATGCCTGGGTTTCACTTAAAGCTGCAGATCGATTAAAAAACAGCGTGCTAAAGGCAATACTTGAAATTAAACTGAACCGCAGCCTTTGTATTGTGATTTCTTCTTGCAGAAGCCCCAGAATACGCAGAATTTTACTCGTTTCCAAACCCTCCTGCTTGCTAAGATAAGGTTCATTGGAAAAGCAAACAAGCCTGATAGAAAACCCGTTCACATAGCACTTCTTTTTTGACCCAGGCTGCCCTGAAGATGGTTTGCTCCAATTTGTCAAACAGGATGTTGAAATCACAGTGGGTTCTTGAACACCTTGTTATGAATCCCTCATTCCCTATTCTTCATTGCTCCTGCCACTTTTCCATAATCAAACCAGTCACACTTGGTTTAGCAAGGAGCTCCTCTCTCTTCTCTTGCTCCTCAGACTTGGCATCCTTTCCCCTCCTCCTGGTGGGATCCCCAGTCCCTGACAGCTGCCTGGGCTTACTGCTACACTGGACCCTACCCTTACACAAACTGACCTTAGTTTTCAAGCTGGGTAATACTGAATGGGCATGGCATCTTTGTCTTTGACTCTTACAAGCATTAAATGCTGTTCCAAATCTTAGAATCAGAACCCTAATCCTAATGGCCAATAGGTCATTGGATTTAACCATGAATTATGTGGATTTATATGTGGCAACGTTTTGAATTGGCACAAATCTCCAGTAAATATATTCCAGCTTTCTTAACTGCTTTGCAAATGACAAATTTCCAAAAAGGTGGTTTTTTTAAATTTTTGATGCCATTTAAATGTTTCTTAGAAAGGTTACAGGTTACACTCACACACATATAAAACACAAACAAGTCCCCCAGGAGACATATTTTGTTGTTTAGGAAGCAGCAGGTCTCCCAAGACAGAAACCCTATCACTGTTACATTTTTAAATGATGTAGGAACAAAGACCTTCATTAAATTTTTGGCACCTTAATTTTTGAGGTCATAACTCAGTGGACAATAATATTCTGTAAATCTGCAATACAGGCAGAAATCAGCACATATTTAAAAATTAATATCTAAAAGCGACAAGTAAAGATGCACATTTTATAAGGAGCAGAAACAGCTGCTTTTGTCTCTTTCACAAATCATTCACAATTCCAGCACAGCAGGAATTTCCATTTCAAATTCTCTGTTACCCACAGAGAGAGAGAAAGAGAGATTGAAGAGAAGACTTGGGGGGAATTCATCGATGTTTATAAATAGCTGACAGGAGAATGCAAAGAGGACAGAGCCAGGTTCTTTTCAGTGGTTCCCAGCGACAGGACCAGAGGCAATGGGCACAAACTGAAACACAGGAGGTTCTCTCTGAACATCTGGAAATGTGTTTTTACTGTGATGGTAACCAAGCACTGGGACAGGTTGCCCAGGGAGATTGTGGAGTCTCCATGTATGGAGATATTCAAAAGCAGACTGGACACAGTCCTGGACAATCGGTTTTAGGTGGCCCTGATTGAGCAGGGGGCTGGACAAGCTGACCTCCAGAGGTCTTTTCCAACTTCAATCATTCTGCGATTCTGTGATTCTGCGATCACAGAATGGGAACAAGGACTCTGTGTTTCTGGGAAAGGGGAGACAAGGAATCAGGGAACTTACATGGTGGAAAAGACCACTGCAGCATATGGACAGCATATGAACAGCAAATGTTAAGTGAAAAGAGTATATGGAGGGAAAAAGAGAACATGTGTGTAAAAGTACTTAGGTCAGTTTTTTATCAAAGGGACCTCTGGAGATCATCTGGTCCAACATCCTGCTCAAGGCAGGGTCAGCAAATGCAGGTTGTTCTAATTACATAATAAAGAGAGCATTTTCAGTCTGTTTGATCCATACTAATCAGAAAAGTAGAGAAGAAAGCATCTCTAGTCTTTTGTTGCCTGAAATTCTACTTTGTCCATCCAGAGCCATCAGCAGCCAGAACTTTCCTCAAGGTCTGTGATCCTCTGACAAAGGCCTTTTTGTTCTTAACTAGTCAGTGGCTGTTACACCATCATTTTCTGCTCAATTTCCCTCTTGCTTGACAATTTTCTTCAAAATTTGCAAGGTCCACCTCGGGGAAGAACTGCTTAAGCAGGACTGAGGTTTTCAAAGTGATGTAGCCCTTGGTAAAAGCATAAGTATAGCAGTTGCCAGTTACCAGTGGGCAAACAGGCCTTCAAGGAAGGGAACAAGTTTGTTTTATGGATAAGGGCTAAGGAAAACAAACCATGCCAAAGAAGTATAAGGGGAATCAAGGACTGCACATTTTTCCCCCCCTTCTTTTATTCAAGCTAGTTTCCATTCTGGAATTCCAGGACAACTAGTCTACAAAAAAATTAATTTGGTAGAAGGACCTAGTCAGAATTCTTTGCCTGTGCTTTGCAGGCACTTTTTTTATGTATTCTTTGTGAAATTTCTGATTTTCTCTAGTAGTCACCCATTCATACCTTCAATATTCTTTTTTGTTCCATGGCACTACCATTTTAGGTGTCATGTTTCCCCTTCAATCAACTTTTTTGCTTGTAATCACCCTTCTTTAAATTAATTTGATCACTTTCAGTTAGTTTTCTCATTCTATATTTGCACGCTGAGATCTGTCTCTCCTGAGGAAACAACAAACCTCTGTTAACCTTGGAACAACTATAAAGACTAAAAAGATTTTTGAAACGTTTTACAAGCAAGCCTGAAGTTGTACATATTTCAAGAACATTCAAACATTGAGTTATAACTTGACATAATATAAGAGAAGACTGTCATTCTAGTAAGTTTAGAAGATAAATAAATATTAAAACTGTGACTTAAGTTAATATGAGCACAGTTATAATACACTCACACAACCAAATAATTCTTTGATTTAATGTTGACAAGAATTTGGAAGACAATAGTGGATTTGAGGGTAAGGTATGCTATTCTGGAGGAAGGTTTTGAGTGGATTTTAATTTAACGTTGTCATTAATGACCTTAGCAAAAGAGAAGTTGATTATAAACTACTTGTAGATATTATCAGTAAGAGAGAGATCACAATAAGTACAGGAGGAACTGAGTTGTTTTGAGTATAAAAATGTGTGATGGAAGGATAACAAAAGCAAATTAATTTCCATAAATTATCAGATTAAGGATTCCTGGTATTCCTGTACTCTGAAAAATTATGAAAAATGCTGACCTCACACATTCAGAAAACACATTCAGCCGGGAAACTGAAATTTTGTAGAGTGGATTCTTAGATGATTAACAAATACAGAGAATAGAGTAAGTGGAGAAAAAGAATTTGAGGTTCAAAATAAAGGTTGAGAAGAGATACTAGTTTTTATAAACGTGATGAGGGAATGGAGAAGAAGAAGGGAAAAAGAAGTAATCTATTGGTATACACTAGTCATTCATCATTTCAGGGACCCTTTCGGAAAGGTCTGCTCTAAATCCTGTGTGCATACATTTACGCCAAGAAACCAAAGTTTATTCCACAGCACAACAGTTTAACAATTCTGTGTTGGCACTGCAATTATTATTTTTAAAAAATAGAAGTAAAACAATTCTTTTCATCACTTGAATTATAAAATACCCTCTGAATTTAGCATTTTTTTTTTTTGCCTTCTAAAGCCATGACACCCTATAATAGCTAACATTGTGATTTTACTGGGTTTAGACAGTGCAATTAACATAGTCAGTATTCCAGAAATACTGAAATGCTTTGGTTACTGTAATCTGGCATCAAAGCTGTGTGAAAAATCAAAAATTACATTAAAACATGCTCCATGCACATCACACGTTCCAGTCTGATTTCCTGTTCAGTGATGATTTCTCTTCACTTTTTAACATCAAACAAGTTCCTTTTGTTCTTTTGTCATCAGAGATGCAACGGGGAGATGTTCAAAAGTCAACTTCCAAACTGGAGTGCTTTTCAAGGATTACGAGAAGTAGAGACTCTTAGGTTATGTGATAAAAGCTCTTCTGCACACCCACAAAGGACTACAGAAAGGCAATTGCAGGAACGGGATGCCAAACATTACCCTGCTGATCTGCTCCCAGGCCCATCATGGGAGCCATCAGATGGATTTGGAGGTGACATCTAAATTAAGAACTCAGAAGAAGGGAAAACCTGTCCAGGCCCCTCCCAGAGTTGTCTTAGGGTAACCTCAGCCCCAGTGTTCAAGTGTGACACCCATTACAATAGGTAATTGTAATAGTCCTTTTGGACAGAGGGGTTTTTGCCGCATGGTACACATCATGGCATGCAGAGGAAGAGCACTTCAGGCTAGCACAGGACTATAGGATGTTTAGGGGAGGAAAGCGATGGATTTAGGTGATTTGGAGTGGGACAAGTGTGGGAAAGTAGAGGGTTAAGGGGAAAGTATGTGAAACTATATATAAATTATATGAAAGGGAAAATACATGAACTCAGAATAAAGTAACTATTAATGTCAGAAGTGATGAGGAACTCTAAATACTAATGGTAATGGATAGACCTGGAGTAGTTCATTCTATATAGTTAGACTTCGACAACATAGTCCAAATCTAACAATCAGTTTTAAAGAAACTGCAACAGTGTGCATTGCTTATGGATTTCCCCATTTTCTGTTAAAAATTTTAAAATACTTTCAAATTTCAGCGAAGTCTTTCTTATGTACCTGCAGATATATTTATTTGTCGTTTCACAGCATAATGATTATCGTTCAAAATAATAAAATAATAGAATCTATAAGTATGAAAGCAAGCCAAATTATTTTGAAAGAAGCCATGATTCAGACACAAGCTAGCTTTTGGAAAAATATGAATATAATATATGAGAAGAAGTGAAGATGGGTCAAAAATGACTGCTTGCAGATGTGAGAGATGTCAACACTGTAGATGAAAAGCTGGGAAAACATTCATCCGGTGAAAGATATTAGTGAAAACAAAAAGTCAGAAGAATTAGGTCCAAGTCATTTTAATAAGAAACAAACTGCTGTTCATGACTGTGTCTTGTTCTGTATGTTATCTTTTTGTCCCAAAAAGTACAGTAAGGAATAATTCCAGATCCTGGAAATAATTGTCTTGAAACCAAATTCTCATCTTATATCGACACAAATGTCCACCCTGTGGAGTACAAAGTTGAAATCTGGTCAATTTTCTTTAAATAGAATAATAGTTCAGCTGCAATGATTAAAAAATTTGAGATTCTGGCTTGGGCTAAGCAGTATGTATTACAGCATTATGTTTGCATTTCCTAGTTTACCCACTTTCTAAGCTTCCTTTAGGTCTATCTTGATGTTACTGCCATCTGCAGAGGGTAAGATTTACAATTAATGTATATCTAAACTTGTTGGAACAGTATGCATACGTTGCAAACTTGATGAGAAAATATGTTGTCTGGTTTATGAAAAGAAAAAAACCAAACATTTCATAGAACTATTTTCCCTTGATGTGCATCAGATATATATGAAAGTTAGCAAGAAAATATTATAACCTATTTCTTTTGTCCGTAATGCTGTTCTTTGGTTGTTGGCAAAAGCAAAACATCATCCTTTGAAAGTGCAACAAGATGCGTCTAAGGAAAATCAGGTTCATTTCTGTACTATCTGTTATGGAGTGTTTAATGAAACTTTATTTCAGAAGTTTTATAATGTTGAAGGATTGTTTTAAGAAAAGAAGTAAGAAAAAAAAACCACGAGAAACAAAACAGTGGGCTGCTTCCACTTAAAGATCCTTTTGTAAGGAGTTTGGAATCACTAAAATGTACTGACATTTAGGACTCTTTCTTTCCTTTCCATTTATATTGATCTCCATTGTCCCTAACCACTCTTGCATATTTCTATAAAATTTCTGCCAAACATCCACTTGAACCTGCTGATGATTTTGGTAGGATAATATGAGCTATAAATGATGCACAAGCACAAAAAATGATCTAAGATCTTTATTGTTTTCAGTATTCATCTGTTGATGTCATCAATCTTTACATAAACCTTCAACATAATTTAGCCGTGAATTAAATACCAGATAAGTCTTCATGGAAGCAGATGCTTTCTGCTCCTTGCTTTTCTGACTCCAGCAAAGTCCATTTTTGTTTAAGTCTTTCCTTTCTCTAACTTTCCAGTAGACCATGCAGCCTAACAATTCCATGATAGCTCTGTGCCCACCTTGTGTGCGTTGCTGTCAGCTATGTTTTCATCTGTTGCAACATTCTTGGAGATATTAAATGTAAGTTGTGGTGCTGCAATTAACCTCCTTCTGACACAAATCTGACCATGGTATGTTCAGTCTCAGAGATTAAAAAAAAATATCAAGACACATGACCCTCAAACCATGAGGCTTTTTATATGAAAGCTATTTTGGATTATATTAAAAAAAAATAATCTTTGGCTACTGAGACTTTCAGACAGAATATGCTCACAACTTTCAGATTCTCTTTGAAATCATAGACTTAGAAGTGCAATGACCTCTTAATGACATAGATACTCATTTGCAATCATTGCACTCGAGCGTCTTTAGTCATAGTAGATGCCATGAAAGTCATGATTAAATTGTCAGTGCTCATAATGTCATGGCTGCCTCTAATAAGACAAACTAGAACTAATTACAATAAGATCCTTTTGAGTGTACATAAAATTCTTGGCATTGTACAGGATCAGAGCGGTGAAAGAAGAAAGGGCTTAGCAGAGCCCCAGTGGGCTGTCATGCCTCACAGAGCTTTTGGGAGCCATCCAAGTGTGGGCAGCGTGTGGTAAGATGACAAATTAGGGAGAAGGCACTCCAGCATGCTGCTGTGTTACAGGGTGCTGCCATGAATGAATGATTGTAGGGAAGGAGAAACTGAGGAAAGGTCAAAGTGAGAAGACAGCAAGCAATTTCCAAAAGGTTAGTTAATTGAGAAAATATTTACATAATTTAACATGTGAATGTTGATATTTATCCAAACTAAATTAAAGGGTGGAACTTTCCATCACAAGCTCAAATCCCTTTCTGTGCTGTCATAGATGGCTCCATGGCAACAAGGTGTGATGTTGCAAACAAACTGATGGCTTCAGGTGGAAATAAGAAGAATTCATACTTTTAAGGCAATACTCTGATGATAAATGATGTAGGAAAGTCTAGGTTCACAGACACAGCCTCTCAAGAGAATTTTTCTCAAAAGTAATGCTTCAAATTTTGCAGGAGGCATCTTTCAACAATATTAAATAGAACCTAGATGTTATGTACAATACTTTCTTGTTCTTAAAGGTACTGACTACAAATAGATCATCTCTGCCTACCTTTTCCTGACTGTATAATAGACTTTCACTTGTGTATTTTCCCCTGTAGCTTGTTCCATGTAAGGAACTTGATTTTCATAAGAAGGAAAATAAAAAGCATCATCTTTTCATGCTTGTATTATTGGGCACTTCTTTTTGGCTCAAATTGCTGAGGCAGCTGGAAAGATGCCTGAGCCTCTACCACTGTGGAAATCTTTTAACTTATTTTCTTATTGACAGAAGTCTCTTTTTCCCCCCAAAGGATTCATGGGGGACTTTCAGTTTCATGTTGAATGTCTTTCTGTTTCTTTACCTGTCCTTCAGTTTCTTTTCTACTTTTTTTTTTTTTTTTTGAAAGGGGAGAAGTCTTTCAAGTCTTTCTTCTGATCTTCTGTCTCATCACTAATATCCAGTGTCTTCCACTTGTTTTCCCACGCCTAAAAGATGCAGCATTAAGACCGATGGATTCAGAAAATGTTGAAGGTCACTGAAGAGAACTGACTGCAATTCTGGAGTGCTCCTTGTTTGGGAGTGAGAATGAATGGATGCTTTACTCAAGCTCCCACTGCACCCAGATCCCTTCTAGGGTGTCCAAAGGATGCCTGGCTCCTAGGAAGAGCTGTATAAAGTGAGGGTGGGGCGGTGAAGTGGCACTTGAAATTAGAACCTTTGAGTAAAGGGTGTGAAAGACCAGTCAAATGGGGGAAGCTCTGAAAGTGCAACAATCTGAAAGACCCTTACATAAACAAACCTATGTATTCACCTCCACTTGCTGCCTGCAAAATCTTTGGATTAATATTTTGAGGCACACAACTAGAGTGACATATACAGTCATATTATCCATTGTATTGCAGCACAGACTCTGCTACTTTCATTTTTCCCACCTCTTTTTCACGTTTTTACCTAAATATCTCTTCCCACTGCTTCAACCCTGTTTTCTTGTTTCTGTGACCCATGCAAACAAATTCATCTGACATGCATAATGTAGTGCTTGATTCTTGGATATATTCTTATAAATGCATCTGAACCTTATGCTTTACATGGCTCTGTGTCTTCACTATGCCAGAATGACGTATTGCACATTATATATAGCAACCAGAATTGATATGTGTATGCTTTTTTTTTTTTTTCCTGTGAAAACAGCAAAAGATACACTCTAGGAGAACAGTAAATCTCTGTGGCAGTCCTGCGTAGCAACATCCAACCCACTAGAAAATGGAGCTGAATGTAAATATATTAAGTGGCCATGACACTTTCGTAATGTAATTTAACCTCTCTGAGGAATGTAAATACGTTCTTTTTTTGCAAATTCCAAGAGAAGAACGCTATGCATATGACAGAGTTTATTTTCATTTGAGCATAAAGGAAGCACTTTTCTTAGTAAAAGGAGCATAAAAGTTATCTGAAAGAATATAAAAATAAGAATGAAAAGAGCACCATTGTCTTATTTAAATGTCCCTTAGAAAATATTAGTTATTTATTCAAAATTTAACTGCAATTCCTATAAAACAATAAAAAGTATTCTACACTAAGCTTCTTATGAAGCTCAAGATTTCATTTTGTCTTAGTATTATTCCACAATAAAAGCCATAATATTGGAGTTTTGTTTTACTTGTTTTGGGCAAGATCTTATGGACAGGGTTGTTCTGCCTTCTAAATTTGCAGCATATACAGCTCTAACCTTTGGTGAAATGGCTTCAGAATACTGATAAACATGAGTTGATTGACTAATGAAGACAGTTTCGAATATTACATCCACGAATTGCGTCTTCTTCCAGAAATGGATTATTGAGAAATCAACACAATACAAGTGCCAAAAAATGCAGGAGACCCTCACTCTCATACCTAGAAGTTCTACACTGTATTTTGCAGGCATTTTCCCTTTGTTTACAGAAGCCAGTGGAAATGGGTCATGGAAGTTCATTATAGTGAGAGTAGAGATGTTACAACAAGTTAACAGGGTTGGGTTTTTTTACATTTTCACAGTGGTTCTCAACAAAACACAGAGGATCACTGTCTAGATATATAATCTCGCCTTTTGATTTTCTGTTCAAAGTAGTTATTTTCCCCCATCTTCCAACCCAAGCAAGTTTCTGTTTCTCTTAGCGTTAACTATATAGTTAAGTGAACTAGTGATACATTTTGAGGCAATGATCATTGTCCTGGAGCTGGGACTTTCAAATTGGTGCTGATATTTGGCCACCAAAGCATAGTTTAGCACATCACAGCCGGGACAGAGATGAAGCACGAGCTAATCAGGATGAAGTAGAAAGATAGATGTTCTCATGAACTTTCTAAAAATCAAGTTAACGAGGGGAAATACAGAAATCACTTAACCAGTCAAACATTCCTGAAACTGAAATTCAAGAACAATAACAGCAATAATCCAGCCTGCAACTCTGGAAACTTGAACCTGATTGTTTTGGTTTAATTTGTTCTATTTTCCCAGGCTTTCATTTCCTTCTGTTATTTGCTTTTGGTTTCCCTCCCACATCAACTCTTTTCTTCGCTCATTTCAGAAGAGACTTATTTTTGGTAACACATATTTTCTTTTAATAGAAACCATTTTCAGAGAATTCTGCTACAGTGTCAAACCATAAATCACTGTTTTTATGTATATAGGTTTCAAAAGCTCCATGTACTGTGTTTGGGAACTAATTTGATGTTCCTTTTACTATATAAGGAATTAAACAACAAATGCTTGCAAATACAAGGCAAAAGAAAAACAGAGGCAGAGGGTGTAGGCTTTTTGCCTTCTGCATGTCATGTACATTTATAACTTAGAAATAATAAAAATTGTCAAACTAATTTCACTGGGAGGGCAGTCTAAAGGGTGGTTTTTATGAACCTGAACCTGTAACCACTGAAGATCCTTAACTATTTTGCCTCACAGTGAGAGCAGGTTCTGCAGATTGCCTACACCAGGCATTAAGAACCAGTTCTGAGATCCGTTAAATTCACTTTCCACAGGTCAGTAAGCTCTTTGGTGTGACTTTCATCAGCAGTAGAACTTAGATCAGGTTTTCTTCTACTCTGAAACTGGAGTGTAGCCTTAATTTTTGTACTACAACTCTATATTAGGCTGGCAATACATATCTAATCCAGCATCTCAAACTCTCTCTAGACCAGTTTTTATTTTTTTTTAATGCACTGGTGAAAGTCTAGACTAATTGTAGTAACAGTAGTGGAATTACTCATATTGTATCATGTAACTATGCAGGCTGGTGGACTGAAGCTTGAGCAAGAACACCTGTTGCTCCCCAGAGACTGGAAAAACAGTCTTCCAGCGGGTGCTGAGGGCAATGGTGAAAAACAGAGCGGGGTGGTGGCTAGAGCGGGCCAATACGCAGGCAGAAACGAGTCCAACTTTCACACAGCTTGGCAATGGCATGTGACACTTCTATGAAGAACGGTTCTGTTACAAAGTTGAGGGAATGATATGATGTCATTTATAATCAGGTTGTGAAAAGCATAGGCAACCAATTTCCAGAGAGCCTGGGGTGAGGGTTTGAAGTGTGACCTATGGCTGCAGCCTGCAGCCTGACCTGAAGGAAAACTGCACAAAGAATTCTAAGAATTGGTTTTTTGGAAAAAAGAGAAAATAATTCATATTGAACATGTCAACTGTGGCATGGGTGCTGGATGGATCACACCTATCAGTACCTCCTTTCTCAGCAGCTGAAACACTGCCAGAGGCTTCTGTGCGAGGAATGGCTGAGCAAGCCACAGTAGCAGAAGAGCAGGAGTCCAGCCAACAGAGCGGATGTTAAAGCGATGTGGTGAACCTGGCTAATTTAAATGACTGTAAAAGGCTGTGGCCAGCGAGGATGATTAGAAGCAAATACGATTTGCAGGAATACCAGAAATCTCAGCTAGAGACGATTGGTGGGGAACTGGTGAAAGAGAGCAACCAGCAGCAGCAGCTTTGAGCAGGAATAACAAATACTTTATCAGGATGGGGGGCACGCAGTGAGGCTCTCCTCTCCCTGAAGCCTCAAACGGGGCAGGCTGCTGAGGAACTCCAAAACGCAGTCTCTTCCCTTCCTCAGGGCAGTGAGTAGCAAGTGAGCTGTAAGACAGAATGGGAGGAGCAAACAGCTGCCCAGTCACACAGTTTTCAGAGAAGGACTTGGCTTTGGACAATTACCAGAGAGCTTTGTTGAGGTTAATGGTAATTTGCCACTTGTGAATTGTTACTGCATCTTTTTTTCTTCCCCTCTGCCTTCTGTAGACCCAATGAACTCTTGTTTAAGTCCATCTGTTGAACTCACTGCCTCACTAAGCAACCAGATGATTTCATTTCCTAGGTCTTTGGAAGCTCAAGCCAATGACTTTTTAGGAAGGACTTCTTGAGAGATGAAGACTATCAAAGGTGAACGGACAAGAGAAACGGAGCAGGGGAATGGAGATTTTAGATGTGAGTGCTGCTCAGACTGTGGGAGTAAGGTCGCTTTGGAGGCTCTCACTGGGGTCACGGTGGCCATGAATTAGTAATTCATAGGTGTGGATTTGGGTAGACGTGTGCCAGATTAGGAGATTTGTGAGACGGACACAGTATGGCTATATTTTATTTCCTGAATGAGCAGCATTTGTTTTCTGGTGACTGATGATACTTTGCCTTGATTGTCTCTGACTGTTCTCAGCTATATTTCAGGCAGAAGGAGTACTCGCTCCTCCACGGAAATGTGGGAACGACAAGCATGCAAAATAGTTCTGTGGCATACAGAATTCAGGTTTTCTACAGCACAGAACTGGGCATGTATTTTGTATAGTCTGTGATATTAAAAGAGGTTAAGATAAGGTTAAGATTAAGCATAAATGCTAGAATATGCAAGACTGTAAATTTTTACAGCATAAATATAATTGAGAATAAAATTTAATTCATGATATGTCCACCATGAACCTCACGAGCACTCTACACAGTACACATTGATGGTCTCTGACATTTTTCTGCTTTTTTCGAGAAAGGTCTGTTTTCAGCTGAGAGGAAGCGAAAGGTTGCTTAGATTGGATTGCTGTGGTCCTAACTTGATCTAAACTTTAATACCTTCTCACTGAGACCACATAAATGTTGTTCATAGGAAGTCAAGCTTGCAGTAATAAAAATGGCAAGTTAATGGGTTTTTCTGTTTAGGTCACAAGGAGAAATGACTGCAATGATCTCATCGCACTCCCAAGAGGACATTTGTCTCCATCAGAAACAATTCCAATTTGACATGTTTTGAAAATTATGTGAAGACGATAACCGAGGCTGGAACAGCAGGCATTTAGGAAATGAGACGTTGTTTTGATTAAAATTTATGATGGAAGAATATTGTATAAAATACAGTTCTTCCAAGGAAAGACAGAAAGAACTTTTAAAATAAGTTAAGCTCATTGCTTCTCCTTGTCACATATAAATATGTTTAATTTAAATGCAGGTGATTCATACCCTCTTCTAGATTGAATTAATGAAGATCATTTGGTTTAGATAAATCTAGCTTCATTAACTTCAGTAAAGCTGCACTAACAGTACACTAGCTGAGTGGGTGGGCATATATACAAATCACTGATACAAAAATTGAAACCTTTGTAGTAAACATAGGCAAAATATATTAATATTAAAGACCTAGTCCTGTGCAATCTGAGTCTGTGGGTCTGTTGCCAATATTTTCAATGGATCTGAGATTAAATCCTGTGAGGCAGGTGGCCAGTCAACTCTGGCTGAAATCCCTGTGCATGGCAGTGTGGTGTTGGAGGGGGTGGGGGGATGGCGGGGGGCTGGTGGGTGAGACCTGTGCTCTTGCTGGGGCTGCTGCTGGGCAAAAGCCTGCCTAGGAGATGGCTTCCCAGGCTGAGCTTCTGCATCGCCTCCTTGTCCACAGTTTCCCAGCATCCTGTCTGCAATGAAGACACTGACCCTGGAAGACAATGCTTAGATCTTGTTTTTTAATAGTATAATAAAGCCAAGACACTTTAATATGAAAACTCAGTGTTAGGTGTCTCCTACATATTGTGCCCAAGCCAAATTCAAACCGTGGCAATGGGTACATAATACTTATAATGCCGTGAATTTTGTGGAAGCATGTATGTGTACATATACATTCCCTACTTACCGAGGGCACAACTTAAACCCTTGCATATATTTTCCAGCCCAGCCCAACACAGAAAGTCATGACTGTCAAACTATATGTCATACTGAAACATGTCTTCTAAAGTAGCTATCAGCTGTAAATGCCTCCATCGATAATATTAATTTCAGTACGACAATTGGAAAATTATTTTCTAAATTATTAGTATTTGAGTGAAATATTTTACTTGGAACAGTTTCCTTCCTAGCATAACACAACGCCGTAAAAATATTCTAAAACCGGAAGCTAACCTGTAAAGTCCCAATAAGCATTTACTTACAGAAAGCTACAGCTAAGCTACATAAATAATACACTTTTCCCTCAGGGTGGTGGCGGAATGATATATGGCATGTGTACTACACAGGTAAATCTTAGATGTCCAATTTGAAATAAAGTATTGACCCTGTTTTCTCTTGGTAAATAAGCTCTGGGATTTAGAGGAAAAGGCCACTTTTTTTTTTTTTTTTTTTTTAAAACACAAGGATATTTCTGAAATAGCAGTCATCATGCATGTCTTAAGTAGGGATGGCTATAATGTGAACCAAATACAGTAAGGAGACAGGTGTGTGAATCCAATGAGGGATTTACTTTTGACATACATGAGATGTTGTTAGAAAGTGTTTTTGAGACTGCACCTCATACTAAAAAGTCTTTTTTTCACACTGCAGAAAAAAAGAATCATAGAATCATTTAGGTTGGAAAATACCTTTAAGATCATCTAGTCCAACCATTGACCCTACTCTACCAGATCTGCCACTAAACCATGTCTCTAAGCACCACATCTACAAGACTTTTAAACACATCCAGGGATGGTGACTCAACCACCTCCTTGGGCAGCCTGTTCCAATGCTTGGTAACTCTTGCAGGGAAAATTTTTTTTTCTTAATGTCCAGCCTACACCTCCCTTGGCGCAACTTGAACCCGTTTCTTGTCCTGTCACTAGTTATGTGGGAGAAGAGACCAGCTCCCATCTCACTACAACCTCCTTTCAGGTAGCTGTAGAGAGCAATAAGGTCTCCTCTCAACCTTCTCTTCTCCAGACTAAACAATCCCAATTCCTTCAGACGGTCCTCATAAGACATGTTCTCCAAACCCCTCACCAGCTTTGTTGCCCTTCTCTGGACACGCTCCAGCACCTCAATGTCCCTCCTATACTGTGGCACCCAAAACTGAACACAGTACTCAAGCTGCGGCCTCACCACACTGAGTACAAGGGCACGATTGTTTCCCTGCTCCTGCTGGCCACACTATTCTTGATACAGGCCAAGATGCCGTTGGCCTTCTTGGTTACCTGGGCACACTGCTGGCTCATGTTCAGCCGGCTGTCCACCAGGACCCCCAGATCCTTTTCTGCTAGGCAGCTTTCCTGCCACTCCTCCCCAAGCCTGTAGCGTTGCCTGGGGTTGTTGTGACCCAAGTGCAGGACCTGGCACTTGGCCTTGTTAAACCTCATGCAGTTGGATTCAGCCCATCAATCCAGTCTGTCCAGATCTCTCTGCAGAGCCTTCCTACCCTCAAGCAGATCAACACTCCCGCTTAATTTGGTGTCATCTGCAGGAGCAGAAAAAGCAGGGAGAAAAGATAGTAACATAGACATAATCACAGATTTACAGGAGTTGGAAGGGACCTCTGGAGATCATCTAGTCCAAACCCCCTGCCAGAACAGGTTGCACAGGACAGCATCCAGGCAGGTTTTGAACATCTCCAGAGTCGGAGACTCCACCACCTCTCTGGGCAGCCTGTTCCA
>VYXH01010012.1:174437-210585 GCA_013397275.1 Burhinus bistriatus | reverse complement strand
GTGTCAGCCACCCCTCCCAGTTTTGTGTCATCAGCAAACTTGCTGATGGTACCCTCTGCCCCTTCATCCAGGTCATTGATGAATATGTTGAACAGGACTGGACCCAGTACTGACCCCTGGGGAACACGACTTGCTACAGACCTCTAACTATACTCTGTGCCACTAATCACAACCCTCTGAGCTCTATCTGCCAGCCAGTTTTCAATCCACCTCACTGTCCATTCACCCAACCCACGCTTCCTAACCTTGCTTATGAGGATGCTGTGGGAGACAGCTGAAGTCAAGGTAGACAATATCCACTGCCCTCCCCTCATCTATCCGTCCAGTCATGCCATCGTAGAAGGCTATCAGATTAGTCAGACATGACTTCCCCTTGGTGAATCCATGTTGGCTACTTCTGATAACCTTCTTTTCCTTCAGATGCTTTGAGATGACGCCCAGAACAAGACTTTCTCTATAGAGACTTTCTGTTTTATATATTAGCTTGTGAGTTTTTGTATATTAGTTTGTATTTAAATCTATATCCTAGTTTGTGCCAATTATAGTACATCATCTAGAGCTAAAGAGCTGTTATCTGAGGAGAGGCATGACAGTAGGGCTGGAGACAGTTAGCTTCCACGTTTTGGGTAAAAACATTAGAAGCTAAGGTATACAATGAAAGTATATACGTATTAGATAGCTTGGAGATAAATCTGTCTGTGGATTTAGTTAGAGAATTAACTGTTTTCAAAAGAAGACATCCCAAATATTCAGAATCCATTATTAAGCTATTGGTATTCTGACTATGCTAATAAAGTATCAGTATATATTTGCTAGAATATATATATGGTATTCTTAAGAATGTAAAGTTTATTTCTTGGTTTTTCAGTGTAAGCATATGATATTTCATATAGCAACTTTTATCATGTTTATGTGACTATATAGAAAGATCATCCTAATTAAATTGGAAGTACTTAATTGGCTTATCTTTATTTTACTGTCTGTAAGGAAAACTAGATTCAGACCTTTGGTAAACCTACTGTTAATCCCTGAGTCTTTCAACACATGTAACTGAACTTGAATTTGTTTCAGTAACCAACAGTTGCAGGTAGGAATGGAAGACGGCTATGGTTTATTTGCAGCTAGGATATACCAAAAGACCTTGTCGCTGGGTCAAGTTTCCCAAATACTGAATGTTTCATCCCCAAATATATCATATAGCTGCAAGCCAACCTAGAAGGAACCAAGGCATGTTTTACTGAGATAGGCAGGCATGGAAGAATTCTCCAAAAAAAGCCAAAGAAAGGATTAAAATATTATTTGTAAAATTTCTCTAGAAGTAAGGAGCATCTGTCAGCAGCCCCCACTACTGAAATTACTGTCTGTGCATGTTCAACAAAAGGAAGTTGTCAGGTCATTCCAAATTCTTTGAAATTTCTGATAACAAAATGTCATCTTTTTTGGATTCAAATTCAACGAGCAGTTCTTCCGCGAGCTAAAGCCTGAATTGTCTTGCTATGGTTGTTGATACATTTGTTTGTACAGAAGGATGCTTTTGTTATGGCTGCACATGACATTTATTTTCTGTTTCAAATAGTAAACTGTTACTGCATTTCCCTCCATGTGGAGCTGAATTTCAATGCCAGTGAAATAATCACAATGCAGCCACCATCTAAGTCTGCAGTGTTCACAGCGCCTCTTCTATATCCTAATTGAGTCAATTCCCATAGCATCCAGCACCTCGATAGTTTGCAAAGTGCTTTGAGGCCAGAGAAATAGCAACATAGGAATATATGTCACCATCACATTAAGGACACATTTCTAAACTAGTATGAGAGAATGAAGACTAAAATAAAAATATTTTTTCATACTGGGCACAGAAGGAATTTAAGCATGATTAAAAAAAGGCAGGAGATTTATTGTGTTTTCAGAAATCGTAACATTGGCCACCTTATATATTGCAGCATGAAAGCCACTATCAAAAATAGATGAATTGAGAAGATTGATTGATCTTCTGTGCTTTTATAGCAACTCACAGACACATGAATAATTTCTCTTCACTCACATGTCATTTCACTCATGTTACAAGCATACAACTTGGTAGTCATTACATGCAAGCCTCAGGGGCTGATTATCACATTTCCATAGAAGTTAATGTCTTCTGCAGAAGGCAAACGGTTAAAATTGCCTTCTGCAGAACTTACTTAGAGTCTGTAGAAACTATATTTTCTTCTGAAGATCTGGGGGCAAAGCTTGACACTCCTTACTACTAAACTAATTTGAGCTGCCAAGCAATCTCTTTGCTGTTGAGCAAAGGATGAGAACATAGTAATACGCTTTAGTCTATACACTATAGTATTACACTATAGTCACAAGACATCAAAATAGACTGGGAAGAGCGTATTATGCCACTTCTGGAGTGTAACAGAAATTCTCGAATGAAACTTTATATATCAGAAACCATGAACTGAGAGAAACCAGAACTTTTGCTATACTGTGTCTGTTTACATAGCAAAACCAATAGCAGCTGCAATAGTTGTTTTCAGGCCCTAGACAGAGTATCTGGTCAAAAAATCCAACTGAAAACAGACACAGTATGGGAGACTGAAGGGCCAGGTAGGGGTTCTTTGATCACTTAATAACATAAGACGATATAATCACGGCAAAAAACCTTGCCCCAAACCAGACAAAGAAGAGCTTTTTCCTGAGCTGTGTGTAGCCTTGCACAGGTCCCCCGCGTGCTCTGTAATCAGTTCGCAAATGAAGTGACTTTTTATCTTGTGGATTTGATTTCCTTCTGATAGGAAAAAAAACCCCACCAGACCTGGAATTTTTTTGCCAAATGGGATTCCTGTTTTCTGAATACTTCTGGTGCTTCCCTGATTGATTTAATCACACTTCAGGTTTACGTGGAGATCAGAAAATCACAGAACTGTTGGCTGGAAAAGAACTCAGGAGTTTGTCTTATCTAGTCAGTGCCTCTGACAGCATCAGTTTTGTCTTTGCTATTCCTCACAGATGTTGGAAACGTTCCCAAACATTCCTGATGCTGAAGAGCCCACAGCATGCCCAGGTTTTTGTTACACTTATAATCTCCCTTTTTCCTGTTGCAGCTTAAGACCATTACTTCTTAACCTGTCTGTTAGTAGTCAACAAGCATGTTGAAAGAAATTTAGGTTACTTCTTTCATATTAATACTCCTGGCATAAAAAATAACGCATCAAATTTCCTTTACCAAATAAATCCTGGTTTGGGTTATGCATTCAGACTTTCTACTTCTGAAGTTCACTTCCCACATCTCTTGCACTGGAACAAAGGCATTTCTGATTAGCAGGTGATGCGCTATCACAATTTGTCTCTCGATTCTGTTGCGAAAAACTTTGTCCCACTACCTTTTAAGCTTCTGTCCTGTTTATACTTACCTGGAGGTATTTGCTCCCTCTCCCCTCAATCTTAATTTAAAACATTCCTCATTGCATTTGCAAGTGTGTGAAGATACTCTTCTTCATCTTTTTTTGGGGGGAGCCTATCGTCACTCAGTAGTTCCCAGAACATCATTCCATGATTAAGGAAAGCAAAGCCCTGCTGCTGACATTACTGGCATGGCCATATTTACCCTCAGGCTGTGTTTGTCCCTGTTTGAACCCTGATTTTTTTTCCTGGGAGGGCTGGTGAAAGTAACCCTTGCCACTGCCAGAGCACTTCAGTCACTTCTGGTCTGCTTAGGCTCTCTCTGGCTGAGGCATTTGTCTTTGCATGAAGGAGAACGGGTACCAGGAGCCCAGCTGTGCCTCTTTACACTGTCAATAACATTTTGGATAGCAATAATCAGGGCTGGGAGACAGATGGGTCTCTTCACTGCCAGCAGGGGGAAGTCACCAACTACTTTTACGTTTTGGTTTTCCTCCTGAGAATGAGGGTAGTGAGTCTCCCAGTATTTCAAGTTTGTGCCTTTTCCTCCTCTGCCATTGGCATTGCATCTTCCTGTGCTACCCGAGCTGTATATTTATTTCTGGAAAAATTAAAAAGGAATAGCAGCCCTCCTCTGAAGAGGCGAAGTAGTTGTTACTAGCTGGTGTGACTGTAGCTTTGCTCAAAATTTTGCTTTCGTGGCTGACTTTTAGGCTGTGTTCTAGCTTGAAATGGTGACTTAAAAGGTCTGCAGTATCTCCTTGTAAAGGGCCTTGACTTCTGTTTTTCTCTTCTGTTCTGGGGAAAGCAAGGATCAAGTACTTGGTTCTTATCCTTTATCCACACACGACGTACTGCTGCCATATTATAGAGCGGTCCGCCGGGAAAACACAAATACCTGCGTGTGTTAATATATAATTTAAAATGTTATTAATGAAACATTGCCACTTCAAAGTCTAAATAGTAAAATAAGGATGAATAAAGTAAGTGCTAGCTTGTGTAATTTTTTATTATTTTTTTCTTATTGGCTTTTTCATGTCAAATATGTCTTCATGGCATTCTTACACATATAAACAGTATCGATTTATCGCAAAACAGTACTACCCAGGAGACTAAATTAGCTAAATAGCACCAACAATGAATTGAAGATATTTGTGTGAATAAACATCAAAATTTTACTGCATATTTGCAATGGTCCATCATTTGTTGATCATGAGTGTTCACATAGTTATGAGGTTATTCATAAGAATATTAATTTTTCACACATAATTATAAATTGTCTGAAAATTTATCTCAGAAATAATTTTTACTATTTGCAATTTTTAAGACAAGCTTTCTTACCTATTCACTCAAAAAGCAGGAGTAATATATGATTGAAGTGATTAGTCACACTTCACTAGAAATCAATCACATGCAAGTGAATTCGTTTTATGAGTCAAGAAACCTGAAAGCTGAAATGAGTTTGCTGCAAGCATTGTTTGAAAGTTAAGCACACAAAATATATGACGATATTGATCTCCAGCAAGAATGGATTTGCTGACAAAAAGAAACAGAGCTGAGTTTTTTCCATGATGTGGTCATCACTAATAATTAAAGTTCCTCTTTTGCTGTGTTGCATTTTTGCTGTTGAGAAGGGAGTTGAGGTTAATACTTCTAATCTCTTGTTCAGTTTTTCATCTGTAGAATGTTTTTCAGTACTGATATAAGAATGCTTGCAAAACAAACACCCAGTAAAAAAAACAGTTTATGACAATATGTTTCAAATCTTAATTGTGCAAAAACAGTTGAGGGAAGAATGTCACCTTTTGTTATGGTCCTATTTACTTGAGAAGACATGGCACTGCTAAATCTACTTGATTGCTGTGGCAGTATTTTCACAGTGGAAGAATATAGTTTTATTTACTAAAATAATATAGTTTTCAGGACAGTACACAAAGGGTAAATGGAAGCACAGAAAAAATTTTTTTCATTACATTCAGAGTTCTCTGCTGTCTTGGAGATCCAGCCTCATGACAAAAGTTCATGCAAAAGTAGGTGGGGGTTCACCCTTTTCAGCTGTTCACTTGTGTGGAAAAAAAGAGTTGCTGTCATGCAGTACAGCGTCTCTGGGTCATTTATATAAACCACGTGCTGGGTTATTCTCAAACACGAAAGGCTGGCATGTAAAATATTAAAGCTCTGAAGGCAATCAGATAGGATACAGGGACTCTGTTATTACAGTGCTTATATTTTTACAGTGCTTATACTGTATTTTTAAAGTGCTTATATTATTACAGAGCTAATTTTTCTAAATCCATCTATTTGGAGCAAAGCTTTTACGCATATACTTAACTGCACCTACATGAATAATCCAATTTAAGTCTATGAAGCCCATATATTGCTTACAGATAAGTACCTTTTTAAGCATTACAGAATACTGGGTGACTCAGTTCAAGAATTAAAACTCAAAGTTTTAGGATTGACAGGCCTGCCATGCTCAAGCCAAGCTCCTAAGACACGTTGCACCCAAGTTCAGCAAGAAGGCCAGCCATACCACAACCTGGCAGCCCAGGCTCACACAACACAAAAAGTAAAGATGGTCCTTGCTCTCTCTGCAGTGTCCAGAAGGGACTCCTTGAAAAACAAAGGGAAGCACACCTGCAGGAGGATAGTTTTGGATAGTTTACTCGGCATTGTATGTATTTTTCTGGTTGATATCGTCACGATCATTTGAGTTGATTGGGAATGGATTTTGCATTAAACCTTAGAGGTGAGTCCATTTTCAATGTTAAATATACCACAGCCTTTTACTATCATAATTTGTTTCAGAAACATCTCAGTTTCTGATTCAGAGGAAACAAACAGAGAAAAAGCAGGTATTTAATTTCTTATGTGACTGCAACACTCCAGGACAAATGGTGTAAGGCAGAGTAATCAATATTTGTCTTCAATCAATTTCACTTCAGTTTCATCTCCTGTTGAGCGCTGCCAAAGTAAATGGCTAGTACAGCCAGTCTCAAATGTTAGTTTAAATGAGTCACTCATATTGTTTGCATAGTGGGTCAGATAATTGTTATTCAGTTTATCAGCATCTTGTCTTGTTTCTTTGAAGCTGTGATGAGTATAAATAATTTTTGAGGCAATGCAAGTGGATAATCTCCAGTGTCAGTGTGGCGTGCTTCATACAGCTCATAGGGCTCTTGCTTTGCTTTCTGCCAGTGACTTAATCCATGTGTTTCAGACAGACTGCTATTTGCAATGATTTTGACAATAGGGAATAAATACCAGGAGCAAATATTTTTGGCATCACACAGCTGTGATTTAAACAAAGATTGTAATGCTTTTCTTACATTCTTGTGGTTTTCATCCTTTGAGTTCAACATGATCTGGGGCTTCCCTGCCAAAAAAAAAAAAAAAAAGAAAAAGAGAGGAAAGAAAAAGGGCAGGGCAGGGAAGGGAGCTTAATTTTGTAAGCCTAAAAGCTACATATGAAATATAAGATAAAATACACCCTACCTTTCCACCAGAAGCTACAGTAACTACACAGAGACATTTTATAGTTCTGTAAAAAGGAGCTGAGAGTTGCTAAAGCCCTAGTGGCGAGCTGGAGAGGAGATTGTAACTCCTCGTACTAGGGAGAATGCAGGAATGGTGTTGCAGCCAGCCCTGTGGCTCAGAGGGGCTGGGCAGAAAGCTACTGAAGCTGCTGATGATTGCAGGCCTCTGGACACTTCACACACGAATTGTGCCCTTATGGATGTCTGAGTTTCTATACATTTAGTATTTTGAGCTAAAGCTGTATCATGGGAGTTTCTGAGTCTTCCACGAGGGGACTGTCAGAGTCTGGGCGCTGACGAGGTATATGGTGGGTGAGTGCTGATGCTGTTGAAGATTTGCAGGAAGATTCAGGGAGTCTTCAGTTGCACGATGGCAGCTGAGCAGGAAACTCCAAGGCAGAAGACAGAAAACACCTGATGTGGTTCATGGGAGAGAAAGGGCTTCCTTGGTGTCACTGCTGGTGCCTGGAGCAGCAGACCGGATGGCAGCACATCCCTAAGGCTGCCTCCCACGAAAGGACAGGTCAGGCAGTCTGGTGATGAGAAGACCCATCTCCTCTGCTCTTCCTTTCCCAGTTCTCGTTCAAGGCCTTGTAAGGTTTGTGCTGAAAAAGTAATACTCCCCAAACTCAATCATTACTTGACATACATCACAGAAAAGAAACACTCTGAGGCATTTTCCCATGTTGGAGGCTAATGACCTTAAAATTCTGCTTTAATATCTATAAGTGCAAGAAAACTTATTGATCCATACTTCATTTTTCTGAGTAGAAACAGCTAGATCACTTCTAAATTGTTATTACTAGATTTGAGAGTATTACTGCCTTTCAAAATATTTAACACCTGACTTGACCTTTAGAGCAAAAGGCTTGTGTATTTTTTTAAGTATTGTATGAAAAACAGAGTGAAATTTATGCTGTGCCTAGCACACAGGCCCCATTGTCCTGGACGTGAAAGAAGAAAACAAGATGGAGGGATGTGGTTTATTTGGGCCACACATTTATTAACTGAACTTGTCTGGGAACTGTGCAGCAGTAACCTTCACATTGGGGATCGTGTTTCCTTACAGAACTGTTTCTGCTTGATGAATAACTGCCTTTCCCGCTTTCCCTGACTGGGCCCCTAACACCTTTCCTCAAACAGCCATGATGGGGAATCCCAGCTTGTTTTGGGGATGTCTTCCTCTTAACATCCTTCCAGCTCAGTTTTACAAGGAGGTTGAGCCCCTTCTGGAAGATGAACATGTTTGATATCCCTGAAACCTGCTTCATGTCAACAACTGGTCCGGTACCTCTGTCTCTCCTGCTTTGTCCTTGGTGTTACATGGGGCAGAGAAACCTTGTACTGCAGAGGCAGCTCAGTGACATGGACAATAATCCTTTCCATTTTTCCTAGAAAGATTATTAGAGCAATCTCTGCAATAGGTTCCAAAAACACGCCTCTATGTTAAGCTGAGGGCAGAATAGCAAACGTGGGTGTAATGGGTTTTAGGATGGTAAAAAACACTTCAGGACTTTCTCAAAGGCCAGCAGAAACCAATGAGATGCCATGCATCCAATGGTTCAAGTTGTGCTTCATCTCCATTTCAAATCCAAAAAGGCATGAGTACTTAAGGAGATATTTAGTCTTTTTTTTTCCTATCTGTCTAGAAATATTTAAGCTTGTGAAATTTGTATTTATGTTCCCGTGATGAAATTATACTACTAAAATACCTTACACAAAACTTGCCTCACTTCAGTGTTCTGGGGAGTTTGTAAAAGATGGTTATTGACTGTGAATATATTCTTATTCAAGTTTTCTGTAGCAGAAGAACTGTACAATTGTAACAACTGGATTTTTCTTTTTAGAGAAAGAAGCTTAGCCTGTGGTCAAGCTCCTTGCAATCAGGTTTTAAACATGTGAGGCATGAGTAAGGAGCTAAAGATTGGTCTTATAAAATCTGAATCTGCATAAGACATTATTTTAAACATATTGTACTCATATCTACTATTTGTACTGTAAGTATGAAGAAGTTTGTATATGTATAAGTTACACACAGGAGGAAAAGGACCTGTGTACTACCCCTGTAATGCTCATCTTCCAAGATGCAAATAAATGACATTTACGTTGAAGAGGAAATGTTCGTATTTTAAAATTCTGTACTGTAATTTCCATAAGCTGGTCAGTGGTGAACGGCTCACATCTGGAATGCTGACACAGCCTCCACTGTCAGATATCTTTCCTAATAAGGTAAATCACATAGTGTTTGGTCAGTCAAAGTAAGTTCAGGGAATGATCTCCAACTTAAGCTCTTTTGGCCAAAAGATACTAGCAAACCACAGGTTAAAGTTCATGCCCACCAATAATATATTGCCAACCCAACAAGAAATGCAATCAGGATGTACTTGTTACCTCTGACAAAAAATATATTATTATTTTTAAATGACAGCTTTTCTTTAGAGCAGTCATCTTTCTGTCATCTGAGAAAGCTTATCTGAAACAGCTGGGAAGTAACCTCACTGTTTTTTCAGACAGTTTTTTAGTTTTAGTTTTAGTTTTATTTCTTAGATGTAGGACTAAGCAGTCTGCTTTTAGTTTGTTAGAAAAAAAGAAGGAAATGACATGACTTCTCCATATGGCCTGTCTTTGTAAGTCTGTCCCATTGATTCTCTGGTATTTCTTGAAATTATTACAAAGCACTAAACCAAATAGTTGTATTGTATGTTCTTTTTAAAATTTTACTGGTGGCTTATATTTAAGTAAGAGTATGAGCTGGTGGTAAATATTATTTTCTACGAGAATATACTCAGGTATACAAGGTGTGGCAATGTGTAGAAATAAACAGTTCAAACTTGGATCATACATAGAATAGTACATGGTGTAATAGAGGAAAAAATATGTGGGATAACTGCCGATACATAAAAGGATGTGAGCTAGGCTTTTCTTTGGCTATCTTCAGGTTAATAAGTAGCTATTTCTCTATCTCCCTACCTATCTAATATCTGATGGTTTTATAGTGCCATGGAATGTCATACTACTTATAAATTTTCCACATAAAATCAATGTCAGTATGAAGCTGGTTATTGAGCTGCTCAAAATCTCTCAATCTTCTTCCTTTTGAGAGTAAAATCTTCTTATTGACTGGTTTTGAATTTTTATAAAACTTGATTTTCACTGGTAAGGATTTCTAAGAAAAGACCTTTAGCATAACAGGCATAATTTCTATGATTTATGTTTTTTTTTTTCAAAGAGAAAGTTTTCCCACACCATCCTGACCTGTGAAGGTGCCTTATCTTCTCCAGGAGCTGATGATACCTGCTTAGCTCAGTCTGTTCCATCCCTAGCTCCAGCATGGCCTCTGGCCAGCATCATCCCAAAGCAGAGCAATTACTAAAGATGCTTATACAGAAAACTGCAAAACTGGGCCTTGTGAAATTCCTCTGAAAACTGTGATTCACGTCTTAAATGTGTGCCAGAGGATCATGGGGAGCCAGTGAATGGATTTAGAGCCCCTATGCCTGGATCTTTAAGAAAGTGGGTAGAGGCACAAGATATAGACTAGAATGTGACCTTAATCCACTCAGATACTGATACCTGAACTAAGACTATTATTAATATGCCATTAATTAATAACATACTTAACATTAATACAATACAATTAATTCAAGGACATTGATTTCCACACCGGAATCACTATGCTTATGATGAAGTAACCAAAATAATTCCTTTGCATGCTGGAGGGGAAAGAAATATTCTAATATATTAATGCTACTTGTCACCAAATCCTAATGAAAAGGGAAATTATACTTTGAGGTTCCAAACAATTTGATAAAAACAGGCTTTAATGAAATCTGAGAGTGTCAAACCAAATGAGAAATGGAATAGTCCAAAGAGACAGCAGTTCAAAAGATGAATGCATAAGCAGGGCAAAATAGTACTTAAATATGTGCAGAGCTGAGATTAGGTCCTTTATGTTTCCTGTTGTGATACACTGTGGCTGTCTTTGAAAGTCTGAAGAATTATGGGTGGCTTTAATAATTTAAGCCAGAAACAGCTGTCTGGGTACTCAGTTAAATAAATTATACATGATAAAACACAAAATACTTTTGGTGTTTCCCTTACAGCCTTCACTCTGTAAGCTACTGAATGTCTTCCTGAAACTGGTATATTCAACATAAACTTTCAGCAAGAATATGGATAACTTAAGAAGTGAGAAAAAAACCATGTGAATATGGAAACTAAGCATTTGCAGTATCTCTTTCTGGGACACACTACCAAGAGGTTTATGGGATCCAAAACGGGACAAAGATCTAAATAACTCTTCATGTGAATCCACTTTTTGATCATCATGCAGGAGGACCAGACCTATAGTGTGGTTCAGCTGCAATAGCATAGCTATGCGGTAGCAGGGAGGACACAACAGGGAAAAAGGAGCAAATGCTCGGTACTTTGTCAGCCATCTGTTCAAAATATCAACTTTTTCTCTGCTTCTGTGGTTTGCACCCCTGAGAAAGGCCCTGGTCTTGTGAATGGACCTGTGCATGGGGTTTGTTGTGTGAACTTATGTCCAAGTGGTTAAACAGAAACAAATCAGCAACTTTCCTTTGAAACAGAATTTCAGTTTTATGTGTCATCTGTACTACTTGCTTAAGTGTGAAAAAGATCTTACTGCTTCCTCTCCCAGAACAGATGCCAAAAGTAGACCACTTGGTCAAAGATACAGAAATGCAGCTTCTTTTCCCACAGGACTGAAAGGGAAGGATGGATGCTGCTCCTTGATAAAGGGAATCCAAGCTTCAGGCCTTTTCAAATGCATGTAAGTGTCTCTTGGCTTTATGAACTATGATCTAAACAAAGAAATGAGGAAAAAAGATTAAGTAGCAGAAGATCTGAGAGTACAATCTAATATTCACTTTGCGTAATTGTGGTATAACTATGATTTCCTTTGAAATTATATGATACATTTGCCAGCCATGTAAATAGAGATTCAATTCATATTGTTCACAGTTAATGCTGCATCAAACAGACATGCCAAAACTATTACAAATTTAACATCTTAATACTGCAATCACTAAACCTCTGCAGAAGGCAAAATATTCAATGCAAGGAGGAAGTAAGCATGGATCGCTCAAAAAATCTATAGGAATTGGCAAATACATGACAAAATGTTTTCCTTATGATCAGACACTAAAAATGTATCTTTAACCAACTTTTCCATAAATCCTTCATCTGTGTTAATTTTTCCTGTTATTGATCAGAGTACTTATTTGTTTTAACAATTACTAAATACAAAGTCGGATATCTTTACCAAAATATCCGTTTGTTTACATAGCTTTTAGTTTCCTGTCATGGCTGGGAGCTCAGTTCAACCTGGGAGTAGCCTTCCAGTCCAGATAAATTGGACTGGAACTGGGCTGCACTGATCATTGATGATAGAGAACCAGGCAGACTTTTTGTAGTGAATAGATAAACACTATTAAGTATTAATTAACTATTCATGATGACGGTATGCAGTCATCTGCAGACCAGTGTACATTTTAAGTTTTTCTGTGAGTAGGCAATTACAAGGAAATTGTGATGTGGGGTGGGTGAGGACACAGGGGAGAAACTATGGCCAGGCATGAAGAGGAAGGAACTCCCACAAAAAGCCATCCCATGAGGATTTTCTTCCCATCTTCCGAGGAATGATAAGCCCAATTCACCAGATCTCTCCAGCTCCAGCCAGTCCCTTTCTCTGCTATTTGCCTTCTTGTGGCTGAAGATTTGCCCCTCCATGTAGAACCAACAAAGTTCAATTTTGTTTATGCTGCTGAGAAAGCTTGAGTTGACTATGAAAAGTCCAACAAAACAACAGGTTTTTTTCCCAACAAAATACAGATTCAGTGAAGCAGGATTACTTGGCTTTTTTCTTCATCCAAAAATCTAACTGTCATAAAACTGAAATGTCTTAAGAAAACCTTAAAAAAAACTTTTTTAAAGAAAATGATTCTGTTGTCGTTGGGCTTTTTTTTTTTTTTCAGAAATAAGAACTCATCTTTGGCTTGCCTGAAGCTGCTCCATCCTCTTTACAGACCACAGTCCATCTTACACTGTGTTACATAAACTGCAGACCACGGAGGGAAGAGGCACAAAAAGGGAATACATATTTCTCTGTGATAGTTTTCAGCACATGTTCGCAGTTGTCACAGTCTTACCTTCTTTTTATTCTCGCTTCCCTGGAAAAGCCTTTTTGGGAGGTGGGGCATTTGTCAAAGAACAAGAAAGGCAATACCCAGACAGTTAGATATATTGCAACAAGCCAGATCAGATTGTATGTAAATTAAGTAGTTAAACAGTGAAGTAATAACCTTTTCAGATGACTGATAATAGCACTTACAAATTCTTGGAACAATCCTGCTGGCTGAAAAGAAGTAAATCAAACTGAAAAACAGAAGACAACCAGCATGACAAATAGTGTCCAGTCGATCACATTTCTTTCCTCAGGAAAATACTTCCATTAATGCAAATGTAGGTATAATTTAATATTGAAAACTTCCAGAAGGGTAAAAAGTAAATAAAGGACAAACTGTACCAGGAAAATATGACCGGCTGATTTGACAGCATTACAGAAATAGTCAGATTAAGAAAACATTCCATTTGAGGGACCATTACTTAGAAGTGATCTGATTCATAGTTTGTTTTTGTTTTGTTTTTCTTTCATAGCATTTGGGTCAAAAGGGATCACTGGAAAATCCAAGCCATCCTCCTGTTTGCGAAGAGACTTTACATTTCACCCAAAAGCTTACATGTAAAACCCCTTGTTTCTTTTTTGGTTGTTATTGTATTCCCTGTGTTTGGCTGACGTGTATTCAGAATTACATTCAGTCTTGAGCAGAAGAACTGAGGGAGGGTTATTCTATCATCCCCCTTGGGAGTTCACCTCAATGGTTTGTCATTTTCACTCAGAAATATCTTCACCGATTTTTTGACTTTGACTTTCACTGATGATGTGACATAATTAGATTTTTAGTAAGGCATTTACCAAAGCATTTAATACTGGAATAATTTTATTTAGAAATGCTTTAGAGAATCATGATTACAGTTATTGATAAACTCTGAGATTTTGGTGTTTGTTAAGAAACACTTGTTTCTGCCTTCCAAGTGATTTTTTTTCTTTCCAGACAAATATTCTCAAATATTGTGCAACTTCTTCTATTTTCACATGCTGTTCTGAATCTTAAACACAGGCTACATTTCAGCAGGTTTCACAAGCCGTTTGCAAAGTGCAAGCCCGAGGCAATACCTTTGCTCGATGCTCTATTTGGACAAGAATTTATGAAAAAAGGGAGGAGGGGAAGAGGTGGAAGGTGAGATGCTATGCCCAAATGGTAAGCAGTCTCCTGGCATCTGAGAGATAGTTTGAAATCCTTGTTGTACTTTATTCAGCTGAGAGACTGGGACTTGGGCATCTTGTAATTCACACTTGCCTGCTCTAATGATTGGCTTTTATAAACCAGCTGCCTTGTTTCTGTCTTTTGGAGCTGTTTCAGTTTCCAAACATGATTAAGTAAGCACTGATGTTGAGGCTTGATCTTAGCTCTCCCACACGGAGAGAAGTGCACCAGCTGAAGTGCACCACCTGTCAACACCTTGTTCCTCCTTTTTTATAGCAAAAAATAATCTTAGAGTACAGATGTATCATCACACATAATTAAATTATTTCACCTTAGTGAGATATCCCCACCCCAGAATGTGGTGTTGGAGTGTCCCAGCTGTAGGTTAAAATCCAGTAGTTTAAACAACAGTGGAGTTGAGATAGACTCATAAATTTCACTTCACACCTAAGATAGGCAAACAAAGGCAGCCCTGAAATGACCTTGCAGTCAACTAGGAAGAGGTAATCTCTCAAACTGTCACAACTGGAGCACTTTGGTTACATGTCTATGTACCAGGCTTCATCCTACTACAGAAAATTAAATGTTATGAAAGTTTAAAGGTTTTATAGGACAGTGAATTTGCTTTCACTAAGACTTACCGTAAAATTTTTTTCTCTACTTAATTACATTTTCCTCAAAAATGACTGGCAAACAGCATATGTAAACACAATTTAAAACCTTTCTTTAAAAACTTTTCTACTTGATTTCTCACTTTCTAATGAACACATAGTCTTGGAAATAGCTTGGCCCATGTGAAACTGTGAATTACAGGCACCTGATTCAAATTATATTTAATAAGAGTTAATCAGTAATTGATTAATTCTTTGCAGCAGCAAATATTTTCCTCATTCATTGCTTATTGACAGAACTCCCAGGTGCTATACCGAACAGTGAGCAATTTCTTGTCTCTTCCCACCTCTCCCCCAGGTACAGCCTGAACCCAAATGTTGGCTCCAAATAGTCCCACGCTGTTTCAGGGGGGGCGGGGAAAGTAATTTTGGATTGAAACATTATTGCCAAAGCCAATCCCACTAGCAGTCCAATCTTCTTTCAAAAGAAGGTGTTCTAGCTCATGTCAGAATTTCCATGTTTTTGCACATTGTGACCAATGGTATAAAGGTTTCATTTGTGCTTGGTTTACTGTATGTGCACCATATGTTCTGCTTTACTAAAGACGTGTTGCTAAGCAAGTTAGAAGGTGGCCTTAGCCCATCTGTCATGTCCTGGGTCAGGTAGAAATATCTGGCAGGAGAGGGGGTTGCACCTTTCTGGGAAGCAGCCCAGCGTTTACATGCAGAGAGAAGCCATGGGCTCAGCAAACAGGGAGGTGGCAACGTGCATCAGTGGGGGAGGCTCCTGGGTCATGGGCAGGATGCAGGTCAACAGCCAGCCTTTGGAGGTGCTTGGAAAAAATCACCTAGCGGCTCAGGGGGGACAACGTGAACACTGACACAACTCCGGAAGGTGCTGAAAGTTGCTGGGCAGAGGACAAGTCTGGGCTGAAGAGCTGGTCCTCTCCTGAAGGGTGGAGTACACAGAGGGTAGATAGGTTTTCTAACCTTCTCGCTTGCCCAGAAGAGCTTTCTATGTTTCGAAAGTTATAAGTGAGAAAGTAGTAGGGCTTTAAAGTAATTTTGGTTGTTTTACATTGGTCATTATGAAGAAAAAGTGTGTACGATCAACCTTAAAGCTCTGTCAGACACATATGTAGTCTGTATTTCATGTAACCTGCAGTGCTTTGAAAGAATTTCCTTTAAAGTAATTTCCTCAGATAATCTTACTGAATACAACCTGAAGTAGGAGGGAGCAGCGTCAGAGAAATTTTTGTTGGGTAAAGTGCCCATTGTACCTTAACATGCCTAACTAGTTCTAATACTTCATAACACTTTTTTTTTTGTTTACAACTAACAACAGGATAGTAGGTCTGAATAAATAATAGTAAGTTAGGAAAGACCTACCGCTTGTGTTACACATGTGGTCAGATTAGGTGATGGCAATGGTCCTCTTTCAACTACTGAGTCGGATATCATGGAGCTTTGCAGCTATATGAGGTGTGAACTTGTCTGAAACCTCCATTTCAAACAAGCAGAACATAAAAAAAGGGAATGGCCTGGAAGCGTTTTGTTGCTCTTTGCTTTTTCCACAATTCCTTTCCTATTTGTATCTAATGACAGAAGAACCTGAACATCTTGATCTAACTTTGAAGTTAGCCCTTTATTGAACAGGACTAGACAAGGTGACTTGCAGAGGTCCTGTCAAACCTAAATTATTTTCTGATCCTATAACTCAAATTGTCCTCCTGCCCACTGAATTTACTTTCTCTTATCTAGACTTCATAGAATTAAAAAAAAAAACACCATAGTTTTCCCAAAATGAGAACGTACCTTTCCAAGGCTGTAGAGTGCTGAGTTGTTTCAGACAATCACGATGAAAACTTTTCATTATTAGAATTCCAGTTAATGTCTGTTACCTAAAAGAATCAAAGATGAAAGAAATCTTAAAAGTCTTTAGGTTCATAATTTATTTATTTTCGTGCTTTGTTCTTTTATTAGTACAAATTCACCACACAAAGAAGATCATGTTCTCATATTGTCATTGCTCAGAATCCAGCTACACATCTATGCAGTTGTGTGCTAATTACAGAAAGAGAAGCCCTTGAGATTATCTGAGCTATACTGCTTGAACCAAACGGTGAGAATCTTTTA
Source organism: Burhinus bistriatus (assembly GCA_013397275.1). NCBI lineage: Eukaryota > Metazoa > Chordata > Aves > Charadriiformes > Burhinidae > Burhinus > Burhinus bistriatus. The sequence goes on along the minus strand of VYXH01010012.1, from coordinate 193,560 downwards.
TGTCATTCTATGTCAAATATTATTTCCAGTGTTTGGGAATTAAGATGCTTAATATGTGCAATGTCTTTTGTATACCGGAGAAGCTTCTTCTGCTAGTTCATTTTAGCTATCTAAATTGCCAAATCTCTCAACTTGGTTGATTGACAAATCTCTAGATTTTTCTAAGTACCAATAGAAAATATTTTATATAAAATACTGAAGAAAAAACTTTTATTTTCAGTATGTGCCGGTTTTTCACCATATATCCAAAAAGACACTATAATGTGTGAGGGATAATAAAACATTTAGTATGTGCCATTGCACTATTTGCTTCATTTATGACACATGCCATATTCTTCTTTCACTTCCTTTCTGCATTTAGTCCATCTTTGCCATAAACAATTTGTAGAACTCGATAAAAGTACTCCAGATAGTTTTTTTATAGCTTAACTCCTTTACCTAAATTTTCGAAGGTTTTTTTGTCCAGAGATTATCTCTCAAGTCTCTTTAAATCTTTCCTCTGCATCTGTATTCATTCTCCCCATTTCAAATTATAACAAAATGCACACTAGGGTTGCATTCAGCAGCAACAGCAGTAACATCCCTGTTCAGGGTGATTTCCCCAAGGTTTTCATTCCAAACCAAATTTTGGACTTTCTCTACCATTTAATAAAAGTTCTTTGAGCATCAAATGTATTCTTCTGGAACATGGCCAGGAGAAAATAGTTCTTGGTTTCTTTGGAAAACAGATCCAAGTTACTTTTAACAAGCTGATTTTAAAAGGAAACATTAATTACAGCTGCTTGTAACCCATTTTTGCCACATCCTACATCCAAAGCAGCTTGCTAGCTACGCTTCAAATGAAGTCTGTCTGAAAGATTACAGCAAGGTAAAATGTGTGAGATTAAACGGCTAACACCAAAGTGAACATTCAAGGCCAAATTAGGAACGGTTGAAAGGCACCAGTTTCATAAAGGTCACTGAGGTTTCAGTAATGAGCTTTACAAAACTGCTGAGCTTAATAAAATTTGCCAGACCTCCAGCTAGACTCCTGCTTTCCAAACTACCTACAAAACACCCACACGTTACTGGAGAGCAACACCTCGGAATAATTCCACATGTGTCTCTGAGTAGCAGCTTGGACCTCATAAATCTCCCTTGTTTCAGTTGTTTCAGCACTCCTACTGAAGACCTTAGCTGATCCAGAGGAACGTGCAAATTTTCTAACCTAAGCAGATGGCATTTTCAGCGCTGTAATGGTCCCAAATTTGTTCTTCTATAAGAAACTATCTCTTCCAGTTCATGGCAAGGCTGGTCTAGGACATTCCTGTTTCATAGCCTTAAGTCAGCATGAGTACCAGAAGTGAAACGTGAGGGTCATGCTCCTAGCCCACTGCAGCCTACACTCTGCCCTTGCTCGGCACACAGGGCCCCTCATCCCAGCTGTGCCACAGATGGGCTCCCCTGTTGCTCGACTTCAGTGAACAGTTTCTGTCTTTTAGTATAAATAATATGTTGTGATATACAGCTGCAGTTATAAATTTACCTTGCAATGTGGTAAACACTTTGTCATAGTAATAATTTTCCTTGAAATCCATCATGAATTATTTCCATGAACTTTATGATGTCCCTAAAGACTTTTTATTAGTATTGAAATTCTCTATATATTTTTAACAAGAACATGTAGGGTTTCCTTTGAACTGTTTTGTGGCATCAATAACATGTATGCCCTTTCCTTCTTTGTGCCAAGCACACAGCAAAGTAATCAAAACTCCTATCAAAAGGTGTAGAAGTAATTGCACGTAGCGCTATTAGTGCTCCTTTGATCAAAGATCAGATCAGTGAGCTAGCATTTAAGTAATTTGATTACAGTTTCTAGAAATAAGTAATTGAAATGGAAGCACAATTCAAGACAACCAACCAACGACAAAAATCAACATTAACTTCACTATCTGAACATTTATGTACCTGAACATATATCAGCCACTGCAAATGCTCATCACCTTGTGGAATAAATAACATCCTCACTGTCATGGTGTAAGTTGTCATTTTAAGGGAGGTTATTCAGGTGGATATAAATGAACTTTGGAACTTAACTGATGAATCTGAGAATACGATATTGAAGAATATCCTCTATAACTTTCACTCTACCTTTCATGACATACATGGCTCCCATTCCCATTAGCACATGAGCATATCTTGTCTCTCAATTTACCTTCCTTGACTTACTAACCCAAATAAGCAGAAGGGGAACTAAGAGAAAAGTGGCCTGCCTGAAATCACACAGGAACATTGTAAAAACTGGAAAGCAAAGCTTTGAGTCCACAATGGTTAAGCAGACAGAAAAATCACATATTGTCTGAATCCAACAATAATCCAATTATTATCATAGGTATGTGGTGACTCAAAGCAGAAACAAAAGGCAGTACAGAAAGATAACACAGATTTACTGGATTAAATGTGAAGGATTGTGTTCAAAGAATGTGTTTAAACTGTATTAACAATTTATTGATTTTCAAATTTATAAAGCAGTTGTAGATAATTTTTTCTTTTATAAAGATTTTTCCTAGTATATACTAGGTTAAGTCACATTCTTGGCATTTTTATTCCTTAAGACAAAACTACACTGAAAAAAAAATATTAAAAAATTTTCTCATTCTTTATGGTAAGAAGTCACTCACTGCTGGGTAAAGTAAGAAAACAACCAATTCGATACCAACTATTTTAAAATAAAACCAAGTTCCTTTAAAATCTCCATTTACTCAACATTAGAGTAAATTAGTATGTGCGGTATGTGATGATTGGTGTAAAACGTTATGCAAATCAGTGACAATGAATGCATAGCAATGTACAGAGAGAAAAATAACTAAATATACCATAAATAACTAAAGTAGCTACCTACATGCACACACACACACGTGCGTATTTGGTGGTGGTCTCTGAGTTAGACATTACTATTCAGGAAAAAGATTTTGGAGTTATAATTCTTCTTTCTATGAATAGTTCAGTGGCAGCCATGGAAGCCACCTGAGAAGTAGGAGTTACAGGGAAAGGCACAGTGAAAAAGAAACTGTTTCCTTATATGACTGAGTCCACAGCACAGCCCTGTCTTGACTATGGGGTACTGTTCACTTCTCCACATCGCAAAAGCGCTGAGGCAGAATCGAAAAAGGTTGAGAAAGGAGACGAGGGTGACAAAGGGTCTGGAAAAGTGCCATGAAAGGAGTGATTCAATAAGGTATGTCACTTCAGCCAGGAAAAGAGACAGCTAAAACAGGTCTGTAGAATCTCAAGAGGGCACAGAAAACATGAACAGAAAACAGTTGTTCGTTGTTTTTCTTAATATGGGAACTAAGAACCATCCAATCAGATTATCAACTGTCAAGGTCCAAAACAAATATCAAAATGATGGCATTTATTTCCTCAAGACAACATGGATGTCAAAAATTTATGATGTTTCAAAATACACGGAACAAATCCGTCAAAGACAAGCTGGAAGACATCTAAACAAAAAAGGACAATCTAGGGGCTATGAATTATAGATCTGGTGAATCATAGATGGCTACAAGTTAGCATATTTTGGGGGAAATGATCTTCTATCCTTTGCTAGATATCTATTGCTGTTTTTGAGGGTGTCAATCAGGACGGACAGCCATTCTTGCGGAAAGTATGACTGTGTGGTATCAGGTCTATTTGAAAATAAATTACTCAATATTACAGCGCGATTGGACAATATTCAGAAAGATTTAGAGAAAGCCATTAGCATAAACATCTGATTGAATTCTGACTGAATATTTTCTGAAATACTGAGATAAATTTGCTTTAACAATGCCCGCACTCTTTGATATTATACTCTGAGAACTTCAGAAGCTTAATGAAAAAGAACTTTTCTACCATTCCTGATGGAAACAGAGCTTAAAATGAGCATATTATTGCCAAATTGACTCATGTTCGCCTGGTTAGAAACACTGCTTTGTACCCACTATGTTACTCTTAAATAGATAATTCAGCCCAAATCTAAATATCAAGTCATCTGTTTAGTCAACTATTACCTATCTTCATGAAAGAAAAATCAATAATGCAAAAAATCCTTATACTTAAGAAAGAAAGGCTGCAATCCACTTCTGGATACTGACTGAGCATGAAGAAACTCAGATTTCAACACTGCAGAGAGTCATCATATAAATTCACAACATAATCTCCCCTTGAATTCTGAGTTCAGTTTTGTCAAGTAGTATGGTTATAGCAGAAAAGGGAAAATACACAGTAGGGCTGTATTAGAAATAAGAAGAGATAGAGAAGCACTTCACAAAACAATAAACGATGAAGAACTGTTGTGTGGGAAAGAAATTTCAGAAGATAGGTAGGTAGCTCAAATGATCAATCTGAATGTTATAAACTATGAGGAGTCCAAAAATCCCCAAATCTATGCCAAATATCTGTAGCCTTGTAGCCTATAATGTTGCAGTTGCTTGTAACATGCCACAGATTTTTGTAAATCTCTTAATGACATAGTTTTACTTTATTCTTAGTTAATTTAATCCTCAACTTCATAGAAACTTTTAAGCACATTTCTCATTAGTTTTTCATCATAATACTGTGACCATTTTTCCTATCCTGTCAAAGATGTCCCACCATTTACAAAGAGATGATGTTCCAACAAAATAAAAGATCAAACTATTTTAAGTACTCAAACTGTCATTATTCTCTTTAGCATTTTTGCTGTGTTTATCATCACCTATAATCACCCCTTCTAATTTGATATGCCCTCATGAAGATCTTGAAATAAGAATTAACTTTTGGCACTTTGATAGATTTTGTAGAGGAAAGTCAGTTGTCTGGTAACCCTTTTTTAATTATATGAACATATGCTAGGTAGAATAAAAATGACCTATTTTGTATTGTTTGTTTCAGTTTGCTTCTTGTTATTATTATGAGAATAAAAATTGGCAGCAGAATGAGGAGATCTTGCTTCTTTTTGTATGGTGTAATGAGAGAAATAAAACCCTGCTGAAAGGGAAACATGTTTTAATACTTTTGAAACTAAGAACACTGCACTCGTGCCAACATTTCCTGAGCCCAAAAGATGCATACAAGTTTGAATAATGAAACCACTAAAAAATAGCTCAAAATGGATTGAATCAGTCTCAAATTCAGCCAAAACAAACTGACTAGTTTTAATGATTTTTACCAAATAATGGACAAAAGGACTCTTGAGAGAGTCCTTCAGACAGAGAAGAGAGGGCAAGTGTTAGTATTAGGGTCCCACATTCTCCTTCTTAGCTTGTAAAAACTTCCTATGCCAGATGTCTGCGCACATGGAAGAAGGGGCTACAACTGGGGGAATCTGTTTGTTTTTCCATTTAAGTAGAATACTTTCTCAGAATTGTAAATTCAGAGACCAGCAACACAACTTGGCTAGGAAACTTCACGCTTGCTTGAATTTCTCTGGAAACACTTATGCTACGCTTCTTAAAAAAAACACGTACTTGGCCTACTGATAGACTTGGACTAAAGCTGGAAGCACCCGTGGGGTTGATTTGTGGGCTGCACAGTGGAGCAACTGCCCCTTCTTACATTTCCTTGTGATGCTCCAATAAATCCACCTCTCCCAATGTCTGATGCTACTTAGAAGCCACAGAACGATGGTATTACAGAAGACCCTTGACTACACTGAATTTTTAAAAATGAGTTTTTTACAATTTGGGACACTTCAAGGGTAAAAGAAATTGAGAGCTCTTCAGATACACTCCCTACATTTTAAAGAGTTATTTAGCGGGACAAAAAGGAAAAAAAAAAAAAAGGTCTCTTTCCTATCAGTTGACACTACATTTCCAATTATTTTTAAGAGATACAGCAGTAATATAATTCTGTGGTGTCAGAAGCTGAAAAATTACTTTATCCTTTCTGTAAATTGTGTATTAAAATTCTAAAAGTCTCCCACAAGAATCTGCCACCTAATTAAGTTTAAGGAACAATATTTCACAATTGCTATTTTTTCTGGCCGTTCTAAGCTGTTTTGGAGGGTGGTTGAAGATTTCCATCACAGTAGCCAGAATAAGTCTGATTTGTAAGATTAAACTGTTTAGAGTCGGTTATCTCAGAGCATTATAATGACACTAATAAAAATGATCTCACACAGAATGATCAGTGTGATTGTCCATTATGCAGCACTTCTTCCATAAATGTGGCTATAAGAATGTGCTTGTTATGCTCACTTAGGCAAGCTTTAAAGTTTCTTAATAGAGTAATGTTGCCATTTTAGAGAACTTCTTTACATTGTTAAAGATTCAGTCTTCTTCATCAGTTTTACCAGTTTTGGGAAAAAAAGATTATGAGGCTGTATATAGAGCTTAAATAATGAACTTAATTCAAATATGTTGAAGATAAATGTCAATGTTACAATACAGGAAAGTAAAATAATTGAAATATGTATCTAATTCTTACTCCTCATTCTAGCCAGTCTTCCTTCCACGGAAATCACAAACTGCAATACTACTCAAAGATACTTCTCAGAATCTAAAGTGACAAGAGAAGGGAAATAAAAACTGTCTTTCATTAACAATTTATAACTGCTGGACACCTTATGCCTGTACTTTGTAAAAGAACCAGACTTACGCACTGTCCCACCTGCTACTTATATAGAAAGATGAGATTGTTCTCCATTTCTACAATAAAATGTCCTTAAATCTTTGCCTATACTTTATGATGGAGTTCTGGGATGCTGTTACTGATAGTGGTATTGTCTATTCAGAATAAAGAGGGTAACATCTGGATGAGAACATAAGTGTCAATAACTCTGAATACATGCCATTTGTTTTGGAGAAGTTTATTTTGACTTTTCTAAAGTGTGTTTCATTAAAATCTCTACCCACGCTGAAGTTTCAACAACAAAAGCTGTATCCACTTTCTAGGCAAGAGGAAGGAGATAATTCCCAAGCAATGACATTTGAGAGCACCACTTAAATAAAGCTGCAGAGGTTACATGTTTATCCCAGTAACATTAAGGGGAAATTTTTCAGAGTTTGGCAGGTGAGCTATAAGCAAATAAATCCTAAAGACAACAGATGCGTATGTATACTTAATCCAATGTTAACTGAACATCAGCACCTTTTGACTAATTTCTCTTTTCCTGACATCTGGAAGTTCAAAGTAATTGCACTTTCCCCCGTGGAAGCTAAGGCTCTAGCTCCTAGGGGATGCAATGAAAATAAAGGAGTCCTGTTTACCACCAGGGTGGCTCAAGTAACACAGGATTGGAAACACAGCTTCCCCTGCAACATAAATCACCAGTAACAATAAAGTGTTAAGCACAGGCAATGGACTGATGGTCAACCTAAATTTAAGAAGCTAAAGTCAGAACAATGATCTACAATAATCCTTAGAAGAGATTTTTCTGAAAACGCAAGGATCCTTAAGGAGTAACCACTTTCTCACTGCCAGAATTTGCTTGCCACTAGGCTCTGCAAGAGGACCTGCCTCACCCAGCACAACAGTTCCATATTCTACCCTCTGATCACCAAGGTGTTCCTGAAAACACAGAGGTATCTTAAATTCCTCCTTTATTTGCACCTGAATCAAAACCTTTGCACAGCTACTTCTCTCTTTTCTAGGTACCTCGTTTTACGGTAGGAATGTCACGCTGTATGAAAAGCAACTAGCAAGGGCCATTGGTAACATGAAAGCAAAGGGTTTTAAATAGGCTGTAAGGAGAAATGATAACTAATATCTACTCAGGAGAAAGTTCTAGTACTGACTATGTGGTTCTAGTGCTAAATCAGGCTCAAAATCTGAACTATCACTGGGGTAGAAATTTGGATTTAAAAGCTACTGGTTTACTATTAAGAATAGGTTTTGGCATTGCTGAATACAGCTGTGCTCTTTCTGATTGTTGACTGAAATCAAAATGTTTGATTTCAGCCACCCTGAGCCTCCAGGCTGTGCTGTGAGCAGGGTCCCTGAAGCAGTGCTTGCTTCTGTGCTACTCTGGGGCAATGTGCCCAGCCCACCAGTTATCTCCCGTATGCATTGTGGCCCCATGACTGTCAGTCCCTATACCTTGTGTGCCCACCCATAGGTACCCTCCCTTTCACACCTGTTCTTCTTCAAAACCCCTATAGAAGACACAGGAATTCTGTGTCTGAGAGGAGGTTGGAGGTGCAAACATCCTCCAGCATTTTCGCACGCACGAGAGGGGCAGTAGCTTTATTCATAGTCCACTAAGGATCATTATGGCAGAAAACCATGCAGCTGCAGGGCTTATATATAGCTAGTGAGAGTGTACATTTTGAGAACATATATTAAAGAAGAATGGTTACAAGTAAGTAACTTTCTTTTTTTGAGTTGGTTTTTTTTTTTCCTTTTTTTTTTTTTAACTTTTTTTCAGAAAATTGCAACCAGCTATAATCCAGATGAGATTTTATCTTATGCAGTTACCTCAGGAATAGAAAGCTTAAAAACTGCTGTTCAGCAGGTATGACGCCAAGCGTAAACACCTACTGGGAAACTATATTTGTAATTATTCAGTTAATTTAACTTCCATACAGACTTTCTGTTTATGTGTACATTTAATAAAACAGCTCCACTCCTTCACAGTAAATTAAGTATATGGAGCAGATTCAAATAGGAACAAAAAGTATCCTACAAAACTCTTACCATCCTTCTAACAAAATGAAATTCTAACATTGGTATGTCTCTCCTAGGAATTATGAGAAATGATTTTTTAGCATTTTGTAGTCCAGAACTGTGGAAATAATTTTTGCAGTTTGGTTTCATTTTTTAGTAATTTGTAGGCTTTGCCATGCAGTAGAAAATTCACATCTTTCTACAGCTGATGTTTTTTCTGAAGTTAATAATTGAACAGATGAGTTTTAAATCTACTTGTTCTCCTACTGCTTGTTGAAGAAAATCTAAATTGCAACAGGATGCTTTTCATGTTCCTCTACATAATGTCCAAAATGTCTTTCAGCTTAGACCATTAATATTTCATAGCTGATCCCCAAAAACAAACTGAAAATTGATTTTTTAGGACATCTTTATGGATGCACTAAACAACAACTTAGAAATAGCCACCACAATTTTAAAATTAGGGTCTCTTTATTCACCTGAACTAATGAGAAGGGATGTTTTAACTGCTATGATGCAGCTACTTAATTTGCCTAGAAGTAATCTGCAGGTTAAATTGGTTGACTTTACTTCGAAGGTATATAACTGCATTACAGATGACTGCCCATGCCACAGGGAATGATGCGGTTTGCAATCTGTGTAGTATGTGTATTAGTTTAAGGATTTTGCCAGTAACTTTTCTATGTCATTTGGAAACCATAAAGGAATGCAAAGAAAACCTTACATTTTTACTTTGCTGTTTTCAGTGAGAAGGACAAAGCACTTGCTTCATACAGAGAGATAATCAAAGGTAAATTTTTAGAAAATGAAAATAAAAATCTGTACAAAATGAAAACAACATTATGTATAAGTTATAAACTGTTTCTTAAGTGGATAAGACTTCAAAATACAAATTGGCTATCTGCTTTCTTTCCACCCATGCATTGATGTTTATCTGTGTACGTCAGTTTTCTTTTGGTGCATTTGGGGTTTAAGAATAACTCACTTGCACTGACAGTCTTTTAAGCAATACATGTGAAGAGCCATTTAAACCACTTCAGATTAATATCAACTACTCTCTGTGTCTCATGTTTAGAACAAATACTTGTTTTCAAACAAACTTATTACCTCTGGTACTAGTAGAGGTATGGCTAGAAATCTGTTGTCTCCGTGCATTCCCAGTGCATGAATTCACATACTTTTTTTATGCTGTTAAAAAACAGTGACATAGATGCAAGCGTAGTCAGCACAGAGGATTTTCTTTAGGTTCACTGCCAGTTTAAGTGGATCTTTATTTGAAGCTTTCAAAACAGTATGAGGCCTTTTAGATTTAAAGCCCACAATACTTGCAACCCGTTATTTAGCCTCCATAGCATGTCTAGTTTGATAAATGTGGTCCCAGCAGCTCCAGACAATGACATCAGCCCAGTGCCTTCCTCTGTTGTTCCTGGCTGGGCTTCAGCAGGAAGAACGGTAGTAAGCTTTTAATCTATACACGTCTTAGTGAAGATCACTGAAGTTTCACTCCATTAGCGTGTCAGGCCAAAGCAAAGACCTTTTGCTCTGCTCAGCCACATGAACTTAGTCCGGGTTTAAGTACTTCGAGAACATACACAGCTCTTTGAAACACTTTATATTTGCATAATAATTGAAAGCTTGGCCTTGTGAAGATTCAGTTGTAGCTTGTTGTATGATTCATTAGAGATTCTACATTGATGTTTGGAGACCTATTAAAATATTTGTCTCATCACACAACTGGATTTACACCTTCTTTGTTTACAATTGCTTGAAAACAATTGTCAACAGCTTCGGAAGTCTCTTCATGACTCTAATGGAATTAACTTGTTTTATTTACTCCAGGCCAAGTGCATGTTGGCTGAGCATGCTCTTATGCAATCTCTCAGTGTTATCCTGAATTGCAAGCTGTCTTCTTTTGCCTTTACAAAGAACAGGGATTTTCAATCTCGATACTGGATTTGATCCTTCTGATGCCACCATAGTGAGACTGAAAAAAATCTCCACAGCTTTCAACACCCAAATTACAGGCAATGCATGCTTCAAAGACCCTTGTAAGAGTAATTGGGTCTGAATTTATATTCTACAAACTGGATGCTCTGGGAAGGCCCTACTTCTCCCTTCTGGCTTAGTCTACCCCCATGGTGGTTCTTCCTAACTTCTGCCATTTGTATGGTGTCCTCTTGGACACCCTCAGGAAGGAAAAAAGTCTTTTCTATGCAAGTTTACTGGGAAGTCTGTCACCCTAAGTAGCAGTTTCAGAAGGTGCATAACTGTACCTCTGATGCCTCCCAAAGCTACTGAAGAATGGTGAATAAACCTACTATGCACAACCTCTCCACAAACATCTCCATGAATCAGAATTAAAATGTTCTCCGAATTTCTGGTGTGTTAGCCAGAAAACCCTTGAGCCATCTGCCCTGTGTACTAACCCTGGTCATTTCACCTTTCCTACTGCTCTCAGGGAGGTTGTGGTTCCCCATCTCTACTACCTTTAACACTCTGGAAAAACAACCAGACTGAGGCTGTGGGAGCCCCTTGAAGGATGAAATAGTCTCAGACGACAGTTAGGAGGGAGCAAGGACACAGAAGAGAGAGTCCAGACCACAGCCTGGCATGCATACCTATGTTACAAAAAATAAATACTAACACAGGGAAGGGATGAGTTCATCAGAGATGTTGCAGTGTCTTTGCAAGTCAGTAAAATCTCAAACCCACTTTAATTTGCTGAAGCTTTGGTGTTCAAAGGGAGCTCTCCGTGTTGTGCTAATATATACGAGCTCCTCAGAGGCAACATAGGTTCTCCCATTGAGGTACAATGCAAAGCCCAAAACTCACGCTCATATCACACAGATACTGCTGTTGTAGTTATTCTCAACCTCAAAAAGGCAAATCTTCTCCCAAAAGCCATGGCAAGAACAAAAAGTACCATTATTATAAGCACTCATGAAAGGGCACAAGATGCTGTTGCCCACAATGTCCCTTGCAGCCAGATCTCTGTTTGGACGAGTGCTTTGAAAAATATCACTTTTCCATAGTCTAAGTAAAACTGTTCTCTTAGGCTTATGGAGTGGCAGGGGAGGGTTGAGTTTTGGAGCCAGCATTGTAAATAGGCCATAACCAACATTGGGCTGTCTGTTTTCTGTTCATCTGGCAAACTATTTTATTCACCACCACTTCTTGCTGTAGACTGCTGGAGCTGAAATAGAAAAAGGAGACGTTGCGGTGAATGCTCTTTTAAATCTTCATAAAAAAGGAAGATTTCATAGATGAGCTAGTACTTCAGCATACCGTTCACCCTCTGCAATCTGTTTCTAGATTATTTTTAGAAGCAGAAGTCATCAGGGCAATTTAAATGTAAGGGCCAAATCCTGATCTCAGCTGCATGAAATAACAGCTATAGAGGCATCTGCCCATACTGTAGGCCTGATGGTTTTACTACCAAACGGCCAACTGCTGAAATCATTACAGATTGCTGATTTACTGTTAGATGAGCAAAATTCACATTCAGTGGATATTTCTCCAGGGTAAGGCTATTTGCACTGTCTGTCTACTTACTGCCCCTCATCATCATGATATCTCTATGTATTAGAAACACAGAACTGAGCATTGCAGCATCTTAATAATATTATCCCTTATTTGGGGAATAAGGATGCAAAGAAATTGAATAGCTTGCCATTTGTTTCATAAGGTGTCTGTGGCAGAATTGGGAAATTATCCCATGTTTACTGTATACCAATCCGCAGCCTTAATAACAAAAATACCCCTTTCTCTGAAAATCTGATGCAGTGCAAGTGCCAGTTAAGGATATACAGAAGCTAAAGAAACTTGATAACTGGTCAGCTTCATGACAAAGCTAGTCAGTGTGCTTAGTTAGGGACTAAACTCTGACAGCTCTCTCCTTTGGGATTTAGAGATGCCTGTTTACAGCCCTTGCTTTTTAATTCAGTTTTTCCAATTAAGCTCAGTTTCTTTAAAGGGAATGAGCCAGTCCCCACATATAAACTTCGTAGTTCTGCCTGATCACCACTTTCTGCCAGCTGCAGGTAGCAGCCAGCGAGAGCCAGGCACTAAGTAGGTGTATGCTGAATCCCAGCGTTCCGAGATAGCCCTGTCAGCCCCAGGATGAATGAGAGCAAAGGAACCACTCCTGGAGCGCCAAGGTTTCAGAAAGCCAGCATTGTGGGGGTAACAGGGAGGAACGTTTCATATGGTATATTCTGGTTTAGATTATTCAGGCATGGAAAGCATGCATAGTCTGCTGGATGCACACATTCCTTAATCATGCTACACATTTCTGATATTTCTGCTATGCACACTATCTGAAGAATGTAGAGATCCTTGCATCTTCAGAATTTAATTGGAATTCCTATAGAAAGGAACATTTAGCTAAATATAAATCAACTCTCAAGCTGGCTAAGAGAAGTGTCCTAAAATGTACTAGTACGTGCTTTGATTAGGAATGAAGGAACATTTTATTACTATACAGATACAGACAATTCAAAACATATGCTCTATACACAGTGTTTTGGGGCAAAGTTTCATCAGTAAAGCAAACTGAATCTACACTTAGTGACTTACTGAGGTGACTGACCAAAGGAAACCTGTATGGTTTTCATGTTGTGTCTAAAGAATAACTAAATATGGAAACTTTTCTTTTACTGGCAAACAGGGATGACTGGTTGGTTGACTGACAGGAGTAGGCTACTAATATAAAAATTTTTGTTCATGGATAAAACAAGATTTTGAAGTAGTTATTTTCTGAGCATCCATGGATCCACTGAGGAATCATGTAGTTTGGAAGGGACCATCCTTCGTAATATGACTGGTTATTTGTGTGATATATACCCACAGTATTTCTGGCCATATAAATCAACCTGAAGTATCAGATCAGCTTTGGTTTTGAAGAGTATATATCTGAATTCCCACCTGAGAAATACAGATTTTGAGAACTCTGACTCTGACAGAATCATTTTTAAGCTTTCTGTCTGGTTCATTTACGCTCAAAACAGAAGAAAGAAAAGAAAAATGTTCTAAGTAAGTGGGGATTGTTAAAAAGTCCTTAAAAGTTCATTTTTACGTTCTTAAAGTGCTGAAAGCCAATTTGCTAATAATTTTACAGCTGATAGAGCTTAATCCAGTTTATAGCTGGGAGAACTTGGCAAAGCAGAGGAGATGTCTAAAGGTCTGTTAGTCTCTGTCAGATGTGAAATAAGTGGGCATAGCAGGGAAATGAGTGCTATCCTAGAGGTACAGTTTAGCAATTCACTTCTTTAGCTTTGGTGGAGGCTCGATTAGTCCAAACTGCTTGAGTTAAGAGAAATCAGAAAATTATATGGCGCTAATATCACACTCATTTCCACTGAAGTGATGGGCAAGAAGTCTGGGTACAGACTCTGACAACTAGCTCTGTGGATGTCTGAAATTCTCATGTAGAATCATGGGAATTTAGATTTGCTTCTTTACTCATTCTGTTTCTAATCGTCATTAGTTCAGGGATAATGTTAAGGTAAAAAGGGCAAGGTATGCACCTAACCTGAAATCATGGATTGATAGCAGGCTGCCCTCCAAAACTGTTCTACTTTCCATCTAGTTACCAGGTATTAACAACTGTGTTAGAAGTGACCATCATGATTCAATCCTGATCACAGTAACCTCCACAGTAAATAAAGACCTTGAGTAAAACCTTTTTCTTTCCGCTACCTTTAAAGAATGTTTCAAACCATTCTCCCATTTTTTGAAGCAAAGAGGTGTGGTTCAGATGTCAGATTGACATGAGAGCTGAAGCAGACTTTACAAGAGTCTTACATATTACACACCTGAATCTAATAATTTTTCAAAAAATCTTTTAGAGTAAAATGTTGGACACAGTATTGGTAAACATTAATAAGCCTGAAGCAACAGCGATAGATAAAGATGGTTGGCTTGGAAACAGCGGCAGAGAACTGGTATGGGTGATAAAGATGTTTCATGAGCTCTGCCACTTCTTGCAAGGAAGTCAAAAGTGAACCCTTTCTCTTATATTATATTGTCCCTGCTACTTAATTACATTATTATATTGTACTATGTGGCTATTAAAATAGCCAAAAAATTAAAATTTGGGTCACATTTTTATAGATTTCATGGACTTGGAAGAATGTTACAATTGTGCTCTCTTACACCATGCTTTGCTGTAATAGATATTGCAAATTCATTCCCAAAGTCTCAAACTTCCAATAAAATTTTTAATTTTATGGGAGTGACTTGTTTGTTTGTTTGTTTTATTGGAGAAGGTTCATTTTGATTTATACTTCACAGCAGCCTTACTTTGATTAATCATTTTAGAGTATAGGTGTAAGGAATTTGGTGGACGAAACAGTTTTATACTATACATATGTAGCTGTAGCGGTCTGTAGGGATTCTTCTTGCATTTGCTGCATTAAATGAAGATGCAGTCATTAACACACTGAGACCATCATTCTGGCACATGCCAATTAGCTCTCAGGCTTGCAGAGCCTACTGATAATCCAGTGTAGATGTAGACCAGGGTATAATGATTTAATATCGTCCCAATCATTTCTTTATTCTTCTCTCTAAGTAAGTCAGGGAAGCTACACTTTAATATTAAACAGAATCTGACAATGTTATTAGCATTGTCATTTAATATAAACAACAGACCCTATGAAATATACAAAACACTTGAAAATAAGTCAGTCAGGCCCTTCTAAATGTTTATTAGCTCTCAACATCTGATTTTCTACCATATGCTTTAACATGAAAGGAGAAAGAGGAGCTTAGATACCACTGTCTCTCCTACACCCAGTACTCACTAGATTTTCTCACCACCTAGCAAAATACATGGCTTTAAAGTTGAAAGAACTGGATAACAGGAAAAGTGGCAAAGAGCTGCCACCAGGTAGGGATGGTAGAGTATTCTGTGTCATAAGGCACATCTCTAGGTTGCACTGCACTACAAGCTGTGTAGTGAAGTGGCAACAAAATTGCGCAAATGCAATTTTCAAATATTAACTTACAGTACAGGAATAGTTTATTGGCTCTGTCAGCTTCTGTGTTCCCATTCTATGTCTCTGAGTCTAAGCACAGAGAAGGGAGCAGTATGTGGGGAGTGCACTGGGGCTAACCCATCCAACCCAAATTAGCCACTGGGAGGTTCACACCTATGCTGGACTCGGGCAGAATGTGTGTGATTCATAAACTACTTGTGACATTCCCTATGGAAACTGGACACCGCAAAGAATTAAAACCTTCTCCAGCAGGTCTTTTTTGGTCTGGTCCAAGAAAGGACAGTACTGTTTGGTGCCGAAACCATCTCTCTGATATTACAATTCACAGCTTCATTTGTGTGCCTACTTTGCTGAGGTTTTCACTGGTAAGGTCTGCCTTCAGACCTTCCAGGTTCCTAAGGCTAATAGCAGAGTCTGTGGGAGTGAAGCATTACCCATAGTAGAGAAAGACCAGGTCTTGGAGCATTAAGCCAACTGTAAAAAGACAAGCCCATGCAGCAAAAGGCATCCAGTGGTGCTGAGGAAGCTGAACCAGGAAACGGTCTGGATTTTATGGTAACAGTGGATTGTGGTGGAAGCTGAATGTGATGTGAAATGGGATATTGTAAGAATGTAAGATTCATTAAGTTTAGAAGAACAGTCAACAGGAGGTTACAGAACATGTTTGCCAAGAACCTGGGACATCCAAGTTGCTTCTGTTCCTCTAAAATGCAAAGGAACTCAACTTCCCTGTTTGGTGCTTTGACTCATAGGTCAAGCAAACTGGTAATTTCTTTGACCATGTTTTTCAAAAATGAGCTTCTTTGAATTAGATGCCTTGCCTTAGAAGAGAACCCTGGGCTCTGTCTCAAGGGAATAACATGAAATCATGAGTAATCAAGTAAGCCTCAAAGGAGGAGAGAATTCAGATATAAAAGTGTATTTAGTTTTTCCCAACATCTGGCTCCGGACATCTCCTCAATGAACATGTGAGAAAACTTAATTGTTCCATGGAGTCTAATAATGCAACCTGCTGTTTTAGAATATAAATTCTTCTGCATGGGTTGTTGCTGCAATATGATACTGATGTCTATGGTTTGCAGGTGGCCAGAGCAGATGATCTGGCAGTCCTTCAGCAATTCATAGTGTATGATATATATATTGTATCCCATTGCAGGTTTTTTCTCTCTGTAACTTGCCCATAAATCAATCAAGATAGTTATTTATTTGCTTGCTATGTGTGGTTGCTCAAGGGATTGTATTTACAACCATTCTTTGGACTGCAGGGATTTGGCAGCTACTACTATAAGAGCTCATTTGATTATAAACATTAAGTATTGGATTGGTGAAATGATTTAACCTGAAAGTTGAATAAAAAGATTGATAGGGATTCCTCTCTTGGAGAGAAAGGTGGGCCAGTCTGGAATATGTAGGCCAAGGATTTTGGGGATCAATCACAATAGATCTGTGATTATGACAAATACCTGGCTACATTTATGGCTGCTCTCAATCAAAAACCGGTAATAAGCTAAGTGCATTACTCCTATATCACAGAATCACAGGGGTTGGAAGGGGCATCTGGAGATCACCTAGTCCAACCCCCCTGCCGGAGCAGGTTCACCTAAAGCAGGTTGCCCAGGATGGCGTCCAGGTGGGTTTTGAATGTCTCCAGAGTCGGAGACTTCACCACCTCTCTAGGCAGCTATTGATGTTGTTGTCAGCATATCTGTTTATGTACAAGTTGATATACATATAAGGTTGAGCAGATGGATGTCATTCACATTGAAATGTATATACTGAGGGTGGGATCATCTGTTGTAGCTTAGACATCTGAATTTCCCTTTATGGTCAGTGGAGAAAAATAAACATTTCTAGAAGGTGAGTCCTCCTCTGACAGACTTATTAAGATAAGTCATGTAAATAAGTTTTTGTATTTTCATTTTCTTTCAGGTTGACTTAAAGGCATAGCCAATGTTAAAGCTTCCTCACACAAGCATGTGATGGTAAACAACTGAACACATTAAGAAGCGGCCAGCTTCTCAACATACTATCAATTCTAGCTTCTCCATTCAAGTTGAATATCCCAATCTGTCTGTTGGCATTTCAGAGATCAAGTGAGAAGGAAATGTGGTCCAGTGATCAATGGTATCCAGGAAATGTGGCAATTTCTGATGTGTTATGAGGTCATGGAGTCCATGCTAGAAGCCCAAGTTCACCTAAGGTGTTTGTCACACTAGGACAAAAAGATACAGAAATATCTTCCTTTTGTAAAGACATGTAATTTGCAAATATTTGTGGTCTGGTTTAAAACAAGGGAAGAAGATGCGTCAGAAGTAAGGTCCTGCAGTTGTACAAACCAAAACAGTAGCAGAGAGAGACATGCAAATGTTACAGATTACTTTTCCATCACTGGATTTCCCATTTCTAACCTGTAGAACTTACCCTGTAAGCCCTCATTTTCATGACTCTGAATGTAAATGATAATATTAAAAAGGAGTAGCTCATAGAAAGTGGTTTGAAAGGACACATTTCAACACTAATCTTTTACTTGACCAGCTAGTGTGGCCAAGCTACTGTCTTCAGGGTTACTGTCTTGTCCTCATTTCTGAAATAGAAACAGGAACCTTAACAACCAGATAAAACCTGAAAGCAATGCTCACAGTTTAATTATGTATTTGTCAGGTCATATCTGTAAGAAAACATTGTTAAAAACTTTCCAGTAAAAGGGATGTAAGTGGAGGGGTGGGGAAAAGAGAGATGTTAATTGCCAGTGAAAAGAGGGATGTATGTTGCTTGGAGCTTGTGCAAGACAGTAGTGGGTGGAGGGAAAGGTCACTCTATCAAAGTTTACGTGTTTTGCAATTCATAGAATCATAGAATGGTTTAGGTTGGAAGGGAGCTTCAAGATCATCTAGTTCCAACCCCCATGCCATGGGCAAGGACACCTCCTACTAGACCAGATTGCTCAAAGCCTCATCCAACCTGGCCTTCAACACTTCCAGGGATGGGGCATCCACAGCTTCCCTGGGCTACCTGTTCCAGTGCCTCACCACCCTCATAGAGAAAATCTTCATTGTGAGATCTAACCTAAAACTACCCTTTTCCAGTTTGAAGCCATTACCCCTCGTCCTATCACTACATACCCTTGTACAAAGTCCCTCTCCAGCTTTCTTGTAGGCCCCTTTCAGATACTGGAAGGCTGCTATAAGGTCTCCGTGGAGCCTTCTCTTCTCCAGGCTGAACAATCCCAACTCTCTCAACCTGTCCTCATAGCAGAGGTGCTCTAACCCTCTGATCATCTTTGTGGCCCTCCTCTGGACCCGCTTCAACAGGTCCCTGTCCTTCTTATGTTGGGAGCTCCAGAGTTGGATGCAGTACTCCAGGTGAGGTCTCATGAGAGCAGAGTAGAGGGGCAGAATCACCTCCCTCAGCCTGCTGGCCACACTTCTTTTGATGCACTCCAGGATGTGGTTGGCCTTCTGGGATGCAAGTGCGCATTGCTGGGTCATCTTGAGCTTCTCATCTACCAACACCCCCAAGTC
>VYXH01010012.1:153323-174221 GCA_013397275.1 Burhinus bistriatus | reverse complement strand
TCAACATAAAAAGGACAGAGACCTGTTGGAGCAGGTCCAGAGGAGGGCCACGAAGATGATCAGAAGGCTGGAACAGCTCTGCTAGGAGAACAGGCTGAGAGAGTTGGGGCTGTTCAGCCTGGAGAAGAGAAGGTTCTGGGGAGACTTTATTGTGGCCTTTCAGTACCTAAAGGGAGCTTATAAGAACAACGGGAACAGACTTTTTAATAGGGCCTGTTGTGACAGGACAAGGGGTAATAGTTTTAAACTGAAAGAGGGTAGATTCAGACTAGAGGTAAGGAAGATATTTTTTGCAATGAGGGTGGTGAGACACTGGAACAGGGTGCCCATAGAGGCTGTAGATGTGCCATCCCTGGAAACATTCCAGGTCAGGTCAGACAGGGGTCTGAGCAACCTGATCTAGTTGAAGATGTCCCTGCTCATTGCAGGGGAGGTTGGACTAGATGACCTTTAAAGGTCCCTTCCAACCCAGACTATTCTCTGATTCTATGATTATTTTTTTAAAGGCTTTTTATACTCTCCTTTAAGGGCCACAGGTGAGAGATCTGAGATGGAGTAGTGGAAATTCTCCCTTGCTGATAGCTGAGTGGCTTAGTCTTTTATCAGTCCTTTCTGTACGAACATTCTGCTGTTCTGTGGTTATTTGGTTTCACTTTCATCATTATTGTGAGGGTTTTTCAGTGCAGAATAAGAGCAAACTGCAAGTATAAGATCCAGAGATAATTTTGTTGGTTTTTTTAAGTGTTTAAACATATGCTGGACCCTATGCATTAGCTATCCACCTTTTCCGTTAAATTATTTTGAGTTATGAAATCAACTTAGTATGTCAGTAAGTCAAAAGAATCAGAATGTGAGATTCAGCAGTAGATCTAAAACCAAAATTGCAAGGAATAACTGAAAAGCTGCAATGGAAAGCTTTCTAGCCTAGCATTTTAAAATCTTGCTAACGTGGCAACCCTTGCTGTAAAAAATCAAGTAACAGTACTTTGTTATACTAGGTTAAAATATATCTTCTAGAACATTTCTACATATATAGTCCAAAGATAGTTTTGATGTTTAAAATGTGTAACAAAATCTTTCCATATTTTATATATTTCAAAATATCTTCACTTTTTGATTGTTCCTACCACTGACATTGAAGTACAGAGTTTTCAAAGGCTTTTCTAGATTGCAATATTTAGGTATGCAATCAAAGAAGGACTTCAGGCAAAAGTGATCAATTTCAAACTTTGTAATCGAGTAACAAATCTGTTACTAAAAAATCCCTATGAGCAATATCAGCCTGTCTGCGTGCTTTTTTCCTGCAGAAATTAGTGGTAAACATATCCAGGTTACCAAGGATTAGTGCCAAGGACTGACAAAAAAATTAAAATAAATAAATTTGGTATTTCTCAAGACAGTGCATAGTTTTAACTTAAATCAGAAGGTCTTAAGGACACTCTACTGCTTACACATTTTAAATGGAAAGCACAAATCAGATGGAAAATATTTTTCTTAGGGAGGGTTACATTTCATTCCAATTTTAAGGAAGACTTGAGTGATCTGAAATTTCCAGTGGATGAGTTGCTGACATTGATAGAACAGCTGATGCAAATGCTAATTTTACACCAGAGTTCTGAGAACATTTGAGACCTATTATTTTGGAGGCTTTTATACATTTATGGTGACATCAGATGGTGCTGAGAACATAGGCCTGCTCTTGTCTTCTTGGCTACTTTTTTGAAAGCATGTATTTAAATTAATTTTAGAATTTCCATTGATTTCAGTGGTACAGGATGAGGCAGTTAGGCTGAAGGAAATCAAAAGCAATAAAAAAAATGCCACTATGTTAAGAAAAGAATCATGGACAAACAGTCTATCACAGCAAGATTCTTTTGAAGAAATCTGTCCAAAATATTACAATGTAAACATCTAAAAAATAATTAAAAAATAATCTACTTTCATATAACAGGGAGTGAGCTAGAAAGTAGGCATAGTCCAGAATGAAGTGATGCATAAATATCCCACTCCTTCTTTAGTACTGGGAAACGCTGCAGCACAGGGACAAGAAGGTCAAGGAAGTGACCAGCTAATCCTTTTTTACAAAGTTATTTAGTGCTTGGTCCCAACAATTAGACTGATGTGAACAAGACAGGTAAAGCAAATCCTACACTCCCCAGTGTCCACAAGTCTCAGGCAATGGCTAGTCAGTCAGTGCAGAAATGCTGTGAGGGCTGAGGGTAACTCCTTTCCACCACTTCTGGCTGCCAGCTGTTTGCTATCACTCCCTTGCTGGAAGCTATCACTCCCACAGTAGGGTCACTGGAAGGAATTGTCTCATCTGCTTCAGCCAGATACAGAGTCAACTGCTTTATTTTACAGGGCCTTCAGAAGCAAGTTCAAATTAGGAAATGAGTTTTTCACTGACATGGATGAGAACTGCTCATAACTTGATCTCTAGGTTCATCTGCAAAGGGGCTTGTCTCCAGCAGAGATGTAATTAAAAAAAAATGCTTAAAGTTCAGAGCACGGTCATAACATAAACCAATGTGGCTATATTCTGCAGTGACTTTTGACCATGGTCTTATTAGCAGCATCAATCTCAGCAGGCATGTACTACGAAACCCAGTGTAAAATGGCAGTAAGAAAAATCCTAAAAACCAGAGCTTTCTCTTTATGGCATTTCTAGCTAGCATCCTTTGCAAATCTTATTTCTTTTGGCCTTATGCCATTAGGAGTTGAAATAATAAGGACAATAAATCTTTCAGAATATGTGAACCAAAAGGGGCAGATAATGTAATAAAAATATACTTCTTCCCCTGATTAATATACAAACCAGCATCAAATAGTGCAGTGTTTTCACTAAGATTATTTCTTCAGTGTTTAATTGTTTCTAGGCACATACTAGAAAGAATATGAATTGTAACTTATTATTTATGATTTATGAACCATTACAAGTGATCATGGTATTGTGCTACCGATGTTCCTGATAATAAAGATATATAGCATAATAAATTCCTGATCATTCATGAGAAGACTCATGTCTTAAGTATTAGTATTTGCATAAGTAGTCATCAATTTTTTTGCCTATGAAGACTAGACAGGAAGAAAAAGACAGAGCAAATGAGCCACTAGCAAAGACCCATTGTGTGTAGGAATCGCTGGGGTAATGGGGCTCACAGCTGCTCACTCCAACAGTTTCATGGTTTGACAGGCCATTTGTTTATGCCTTTTCAGGTAGGTTTGGCTAATAAGCCAAATTGTTGCAACTGTTTTGCAGTAAAAACATTCACAGTCTTGGGGAATTTTCATTTTTGTTTCTAATTTCTGTTTTCACAAGTCAAGTAATTTTTCCATTTTGCTGATCTGTAAAATAGGTATTATAATTTGTAAATTGCAGAAACTTTTAAATGTTATTTAAAGTGCACAGCATGGTGAAAATATGGAAATTTTCTAGGCTGTGTTCATTTTATTTCCAGAAAATCCCAGAATCTAAAAACCTCAATGATGAGGAACTGCTGCTAAAAATCGTAACAACAGGGACTCAAAACATGGCATATGTAAGGGGAGAGGAGGGGAAATCAGCTGTGCAGCCTCTAACAGGGAATTAAACTTTCCCCAGATATTCCTCAAGGACTGCAGGAAAGGAGTGGTTTTAATCCACCCGCTAGTCTGGAGACCTACACTAAGTGCTGTTATTGTATTTTCAAAGCTCACGATAGCATCTCTATTAAGCAGAAAGATTTTCTTCTCAAGTGAAAGACTGGAAGCTTGTAGAACTACTGACTTTGCCATGTAACGGTGTCGTTTCTCCAAACTTTATGAATGTAGAAACAAAAATATACTGTCTAATAGAAAGCACCAAATCCTAATTTTTAGTGCCCTTTTAAGTTTCACTGTCTTTAAAAGTTCACGTCAGTGGAAAATGTGATTGACTCTAAGTGGTATTAACATCAGAGTATGCCTAATTCATAATTACCTACTTTGTGCACAGCAACAATTTACAAACCCTCTATTCACTGGTAATTTGAAAAGAACTTTCAGATGGGATATTTAATAAATTTCTATTAGACTAGAAATGCCTTGAAGGGCCAGTTACATGTTGTGGTATTTATGCAGACATCAAAGATTTAGTTGTTTAGACAAGGAAAACAAAGGCCATCTGACTATTCAGAATATTTAGGAAGAGTTCTGTTTATTTCAACCTAGAATTTTACCATAAATAGATTTCCCAGTTTCAAAAAGTGTTACCTGTTCTGATAATCCAAACTTCTACATTGGCTGTCTCCATAACTTCCAATCTTAAAATCTTAATTTTTATTTATTTGTTAATGTACACTACTGCATAGATAGAATAATACTGAAGAAAATCCTGCACCATCATTTTTGCTGTAGTTTTCATAAACAGAAATTCGTAAGTACCACTAGAGTTCAGAATAAGTTCAGATATTTTAAACCTTGGAAAATAGTAGGCTTAGATTTTTTTTTCCAGACCATTTGACAATGATCTGAGTAGTCCATTTTCTAAACCATGTGGACGAGTTGCATTTGAATTTGACTGTCCATGCTTGCAATGCTTTTTCCAACGGGCTGTTGCTCCTTCTAAACTAATTCCAGCTTTTGCCACAAGAGGCAGCACACTGAATTGGGTTTGTCCTGAGGGACATGGGTGAGGCAAAGAGTAAAGTCGGGACCCTGCGTTTTAGGAAAGCAAACTTCCAGCTCTTCAAGGAGTTAGTCAATAGAACCCTCGAAGACACTGACCTCAGGGACAAGGGAGCAGAACAGAGTTGGCAGATCTTTAAGGATGCTTTCCATAGAGCACAAGAGCTCTCGATCCCCAAGTGTAAGAAATCAGGAAAGAAGGGCAAGAGACCAGCATGGATGAGTTGAGATCTGCTGGTCAAACTAAAGGGCAAGAAGGAAATGCACAAGCAGTAGGAGTAGGGACAGGTATCCTGGAAAGAGTATAGGGATGCTGCCTGGCTATGTAGAGATGGGGTCAGGAGGGTGAAGGTGCAGCTGGAGCTGAACTTGGTAAGGGATGCAACGAATAATAAGAAGGGCTTCTAGAGGTATGTCAGCCAGAAAAGGAAGGTCAAAGAAAGTGTACCCCCCTCCATGAACACGACTGGCAAACTGGTAAGAACAGAAAAGGAGAAGGCTGAGGTATTCAACAACTTTTTTGCCTCAGTCTTCACTGGCAACCTCTTTTCCCACACCTCTCAAGTGGATGGACTGCAAGTTGGAGACTGGGGAGCAAAGTCCCTCCCACTGTAAGAGGACATCAGATTTCTGACCACCCGAGGAACCTGAACATGCAGAAGTCTATGGGACCTGACAAGGTGCACTCCAGAGTCCTGAAGGAATTGGCTGATGTAGTTGCCAAGCCACTCTCCATGATATTTGAAAAGTCATGGCAGTCAGGTCAAGTCCCCGGTGACTGGAAAAAGTGAAACATTGCACCTATTTTTGAAAAGGGTAGGAAGGAGGACCCTGGGAACTACTGACCTGTCAGCCTCACCTCTGCCCCTGGGAAGATCATGGAACAGATCCTCCTAGAAACTATGTTAAGGTACGTGGAGGACAGGGAGGTTATTCGAGACAGCCAACATGGCTTCACCAAAGGCAATGTCTGACCAATCTAGTGGCCTTCTATGATGGAGTGACTACATCAATGGACAAGGGAAGAGCTATGGATGTCACCTATCTGGACTTCTGTAATGCCTTTGACATGCTCCCCCACAACATCCTTCTCTCTAAATTGGATTTGATGGGTGGACTGTTCAGTGGATGAGAAGCTAGTTGGATGGTTACATCCAGAGGGTAGTGGTCAATGGCTCAATATCCAGATGGAGATTGGTGACAAGTGGTGTCCCTCAGGGGTCCATATTGGGACCAGTACTGTTTAATAACTTCATCAATGACATAGACAGTGGGATTGAGTGCACCCTCAGCAAGTTTGCAGATGACACCAAGCTGAGTGGTGCACTTGACAAACCTGAGGGACAGGATGTCATCCAGAGCGACCTGGACAAGCTCAAGAAGTGATCCTGTGTGAACCTCATGAAGTTCAACAGGGCCAAGTGCAGAGTCCTGCACCTGGATCGGGGCAACCCCCTGTAACAATACAAGCTCGGGGATGAAGTGTTTGAGAGCAGCCCTGCCTAGAAGGACTTGGGGGTACTGGTGGATGAAAAGCTGGACACGAGCCGACAATGTGCACTCACAGCCCAGAAGGCCAACCGTATCCTGGGCTGCATCAAAAGAAGCATGGCCAGCAAGTCGAGGGAGGTGATTCTGCCTCTCTACTTCAGTCTGGCAAGACCCCACCTGGAATACTGCATCCACCTCTGGAGGTCTCAGCACAGGAAAAGTCATGGACCTGTTGGAGTGAGTTCAGAGGAGGGCCACAAAAATGTTCAGAAGGCTGGAGCACCTCTCCTATGAAGACAGGCTGTGAGAGTTGGGGATGTTCAGCCTGGAGAAGAGAGAGTTCAGAGGAGATCTTATTGTGGTCTTTCAATACTTAAAGGGGGCTTATAAGAAAGACAGAGAGACATTGGACATAAGGAAGAAATTTTTTACGATAAGAGTGGTTAGACACTGGAACAGGTTGCCCAGAGAAATTGTGGATACCCCATCACTGGAATTTTTCAAGGTCAGGTTGGATGGGGCTTAGAGCAACCTGATTTAGTGAAAAATGTCTTGTTCATGGCAGGAGGATTGGACTAGATGATCTGTAAAGGTCCCACATGATCAAGTGGGCCTGGAAAGAGCCATCAGATCCATTAGAGACAGGGAGAGTCCCACAGCAGGCAAGATTCAAGCAAGCTTATGATTTTCTGTAACATTTGATAGCATAGAATCAAAAAGTCTTATAAGCAAAAAATGCATGGACATATCTCATTTCATATACTCTGTGATTTGTCTTTGAGACACCGTGGAGTGGAAAATAAACGTGCCTGTACAGAAATGTAACATATTTTGGAAAATTCCTGAGTTTTACCAAAATGTGTTGTTGATTCCTCTTGTCCTACACATAAAGCCATGTCATAGAAGACATTTATTTTCACATTACTATATGGCTAATGAGAGATTGGATCTATTTGGGGAACACATATTGGATTTGTTTAGTGATATGGCAGGCTGCCTCTATATAGATCAACTGAGAATAATTTGACATGAACATATGATATTTCTGGGCAGTAAAGAATCAAAACAATATTCATAAAGAAAGATAGCTGTGAAATACGGGGAAAGAAGAATGCAAATGAAAAACATGACAACACAAATAACCTGGGATAAAATATATCCATCTACCAGTGAGTGCCTTTCTGTAACATGGTCCATACCACCACACATGTCATTTCATCTAAAGAACTAAAATCTGCCTTATTTTTTGTTTCAAATATTGTTGGAACTCCAGAATTTCTCTCAGTTTCCATGGGAAACATTGTTTGCTCATTTCTATGAACACTAAACCTGGGATACATACTAGTAAACAAAACAATCAGAGGAAAGGACTGTTCACTGGCACACAGATGTCCATATTAAAAAATAGTAGCTTAGTTTGGTCCAGCCCAGTTAAGTCTAATGTCTGGCTACATCCAGGGGTTTAGCATGGGCTATGGGTTGTTTTCTAGCAGGTAGTTTAGATGTGGATATCCTATTACAGCAGGTAAGAAAGTTCATCTGTCCGTATGGAAGAGAGCCTGGTTATGTCAGTTGGTCTCAGGGTGGATAGTGGCCCCTAAAATATATTACTTACTTGTGCATGTGTGCTATAGGGTTTGAGGTACTAAGTAGGGTTTGGCTCCTGGCTTATCATTTGGCTCATCAGCAAGGATCTGTAAATCCTGAGAAAGCCAGCTGCTACTTTTGATGTTGCCCTGTTCTAAGATGCAGACCTGGATGCTGGGCTGACTTCTGAAACCTGGGCTTAGGCACTCCCAGTAGCTGAGTTACCCAAACTGCCCCAAAGTTAGGTTCTGTGAGCTTCTTCCTAACTGTCCAGTGAAGATGATATTCATGAAGATATTCATGAAGAATGTCTTGTGATTTCACCGAAGAACTGAGGCTGTAGTAGGCTGGCTTTTGGTGGTGGGTTTTTTTGATTTATAATCTTGTTGGGTTTGGGATTTATTTTTTTAATATGGGTGTCAGGTTTAATTTCTGTGAATGGAATCTGGGTTGGTTTTCAACCAGCTTGAATACTAATGGATTGTAATTAGCCACACATGTATCACACAGTACAGATTTTGTTCTTCAACTGGAAGAATGTCACTCCAGAGCTGATAAGTATATTTATTTTCTCAAAAGTCATATCAAGAAGACACTTCAAAATAATAATTTGAAATGTACTGTTTCCATGAATACTGCTTCCAGAATAAATGTTTGTTAAGATCAGGGGTTAAACAATGAAAAGAATATAGAAGAATGCAGTTCCCTGTGGTCCAGGAAGCTGTACTTCTCCATAATTCTTCCTTTGGCTGATGCAGTGGGAGCTCCCCCTTCATAAATATGCCATTTCCCAGAAAAGGAATGAGAAAGGGGTAGAAATGCAGCCAAAATGAACTAATTTTTTTTAATTAAGTATTTCTGGAAAATATTTTATCATATTTGCTCAGCCCTATTAAATCATCTTGTACAACTCTCTATCCTTGGTATTTATTCATGTTACTGTCATGTTCTCATTTACCTAGTGTAACTATTCTGTTGTATTGCTCTTCTCTTTTAAATTCACTCCTTCCTGACACCTAAAAATATTTTCATGTACTTTTCTCTGAACTGTTTCCCTGTATATCCTTCTTTATCAGCACTGAAAACACCACAGGTGAAGAGAAGGACGATGATGTCATGGTTTCAAAATGCACTCCACTCAGAGAAGAGATTGCAACACTGACACTTAGCTTTAATTTTTTTCCAGACCAATTAACAGAGAAAGGTGTTACCAGGAAATGCATAGCACCAGCAAGACTCTTGGAGGAATGAAGACCATGACAATTTACCAGAAATAAGTAGATTACAGCTCCCAGTTCCATTGGCACATCCACACCCCAGATAGGATTTGGGTGAGCAATCACAAGAAATGTCCTTTCCTACAGGCATTGTGACAATCAGTACAGGGATTTCTCTACAAATGAGGTCTGAAACTCATCAAAGTTAGTGGGAATGTGTCAGGGCCTTCAGTCGAATTTGAATCAAGCCTTGAATTGGTCCTGAGTATACTCATTTGACAGCATTGTAAGGAAAGACAAAGGTAAAGATTAAACTAGTTTAAAATTACTATTTGCTATGTTACATGGAGATAAGTTACTGTCACAGATAACCTCATATTCTTTCAAGTTTGAGCTGACTAACACCACAACAAGGTTTAAGATTGGAACAAAGATCTTCCAGCTAGTCCAGGTGTACCATACCCACTGAAGAAAATAAGGAAATTTTTATAGGAGAAGCAGATAAGTGGCATATGCCTGACTTTGATATGTACCCAAGCATAGAAAAGAACAAAAAGTGACCATAAATTTATCTCTCTTTTTTTATGATATTATTCTAGCAAGCATGAAAAAAGATCCCACAGGGAATATGATTAATGCCCAGCAGAGAGATAAAACCAGGTACCTTCTACTACTGTAAAAACTGCCAGGGACATACTTTTTTATTGCAAAGCAATTAGGAATACTGACCTATTTTAACTACAGAAAGTGTGAAATATATCTAAGGAGAAGACAAACTTGACTAATAAAGTATCTACCTACCCCTCCTCATGCATTTTTCAGCGTATCTATTTAGGCTAAAGACTCAATATGATAAACGTGGGTAAGGAAAGACAAAAAGCAAGTCTGGCTGTGGAAAACACTTTCATTCCTTTGCATATTGGATAGTTGAGTATTGTGCTTCCTCTGACCTTGGATTCACAGATTTTTTCATGGGTGCCTACAAATCATAACGGTGAAATTTTATGTTGATATTGCCTTTTTAGTAGATTTATTTTACAATATTTATGACTAATAGCCAGAGATGCCACATGTTAGACTTTTTGTTCTTTAACAAATAAGAACTAAGTACTTTTAGTAGCAAAAAACTTTTGTACTTGGAAGTCAACTCTACACATTTTCTAGGCAGTTGCATTATTTTTTTTTTAATTACTATTATTTTTGTCCAATGCACCTCTAGGAGCAAAGTTAGGGTGGTAAACTTCTTTATGATGAACAAACTGTTTTGTTAGATTGTAAACTTCCTGGATAAATGTGTGTGTTTAAAGCCCAAAGATAACACAAGTAGTAGACCTGCTCTTTCATTGGAAGTGAGGTGTTGGTTTGATATCTTATGGTTGATATATTACGTAACCTGTAATATAAGTGCCAGTGCATAAAAAAAAAACCAGTAAGGATAGCGCATGTATGTACATACAAGTGTTATGAGTCTACCTATATTCAATATGTAACACTTCAAAACAATCATAAAATTACAGTAGGATCACCTTGAGTCACAGTAGGTCCCATCTTGAATACTGTGTCCAGTTTTGGGCCCCTCACTGCAAGAAAGACATTGAGGTGCTGGAGCTTGTCCAGAGAAGGGCAATGAAGCTGGTGAAGAGCCTAGAGAGCAAGTCGTATGAGGAGCAGTTGAGGGAACTGGGGTTGTTTAGTCTGGAGAAAAGGAGGCTGAGGGGAGACCTTATCACTCTCTACAACTCCCTGAAAGGAGTTTGTAGCAAGGTGGGGGTCAGTCTCTTCTCCCAATTAACAAGCAATAGAACAAGAGGAAACGGCCTCAAGTAGTGCCAGAGGAGGTTTGGATTGGATATTAGGAAAAATTTCTTCACCAAAAGGGTTATCAAGCATTGGAACAGGCTCCCCAGGGAAGTCGTGGAATTGCCATTCCTGGAGGTATTTAAAAGACAGGTAGATGTGGTGCTGAGGGACATGGTCTAGTGGTGGTTTCAGCAGTGTTAGGTTGATGGTTGGAATCGATGATCTTAAAGGTCTCTTCCAGCCTAGGTGATTCTATGATTATATCAGACACTCTTTACTAGCAACTGGGAGAATAACAATACAATAGTTAGAAGATGGTGTTCATTGTGAAAAAAACCCACCTTTTCCTTGTTCAGTACTTTATCGTCCCCAAACTAAGGAAGAGAGTATTCAAAAGGAGTGATAGATCCAGCGGTATTTCTGGCAAGTCATTTCACTGTTCTGCACTGGGGTTTCCTCACCAATTCAACGAATTAAAGACTTTGTCTTTGAAGTACTTTGTAGTCAATACAGCTGGCAAATGTAATCCTCAGAAAGATTTAGTATCAATGTCTAATAAAAAATTGTTACTTTATCTTTTCATGTTAATGTTCAGCACTACTGGTAGAAGAAATTAACAGGCAAATTCTGCAGCCCTGATTCCCACTGAGAAGCAGCTAGTCATGTGAGGAGTCCCATACCTCCTCAGTCCTCTTTCTGTTCATCAGTTTCCGAACTCTGTTATAGAGGAATGAAGAAAGCAGCTTTTGTACTCATCTGTTCCTAAACTTCCCGTAGGATCTGTAGATTTGAACCCTAAGATAAAGAAAGATGGCCTCTTATAGTTTCATAAATTTTTAAGGCAATAAAACAGATCAAAGAATTTTTCCTAGTGTTTCTATATTAAGACCATAAATTCTGTTTGAACTAAAACTGTAGCTCTTAGAAAGTCTCTCTGTCTTATTTAAACAGCTCATACAATGTAGAAATCCCTATATCCCTCAATAAATCTCACAAGTCAGAGTCCCAGTGTGGCAAGGACTCAGAGTAAGGAGTAGGAAAGTTAAAGATTACTTAAGAAATAAAAATATGGGTAAGATCTAATTGTAAAAATATTACAGTAGTGAAGCTACTCAGGAGCAGAGTTGAATTCATCTGTTAATATCAACTGAACTAAAAAAAAAGTCTTCATGTCATAAATCTGCAAGGGTCTACACAATTTCATTATCTCACCCACTTCTGGTCAATCTACGTGTAACCTTTCTGATTTTGTTATCACACATCTCAGAAACTTTTCAAAACTTGAGATAAAGAGATAAAAATCATGACAAATTAATACAGGGTCACTGAGAAAAAAATAGGATGAAATACCAGCTTTCAGCAGAATTCAAATCCACTGAAATTGCTCTGAGATTTTAAAATGTCTCATTAATCTGCTTTGTCATTTTTGTTTACCTTTGCTCTTCTGGGCTTTGGCCAGGTCCTGAACCAGAACAAGCATTTGTGGGACATAGCTTATGCTTATGACATATTTAATAAGGTGTAGTGAAGTGTATTATAATTACATAATTTGTCAAGTGAACACTTTCAAAGCATGTTATGCTTGATTGTTATTTCAGGTCTTGCAATTTAGACCATATGTGACCTAACCACAGGGATTTGAGCATTAATATCCACTTACTGTTGCCTATTCCTAATTATTTTCGAGATATGTTGAAATGCTAAAGGACATCACCATGTCCTTAAGAGACATTCATAAAATAGGTGGCATCATTTGCAAAAGAAACCTACCTTGTTGAAAAAATTGAGATTCCACCTCTACCAACAACAGCTCTCCTTTCAATATATTGATATGGAGAAGAATTTTCCAGAAGAGGAGTCACAAAGCACAAAGGTAGGTTGTTTGCAGAGACAAGTGTATGCCTCATGTCCATAGGAATGGCACTCAAAAGCTAGGGGAAAAGAATCCTCTAAAAATACTGGTGAGCAACAGTGCACTTAGACTGACAAAAAATGATATTTAAGCCCATGGGTTTGTGTAGCTAGAGACATACTCAAGAGACCAGTCCCCTGAACATGGATGAAGGCATGCTCTGAAAAAGAGACCTTGCTCTCCAGTAAGACTTTTCTATCCCACCACTGGGATGGGCTGTTCTATCTTAAGCAGATCTCTAAGGTATACCCGAAGTGTTTGTTTTTTTCAGCTGATTTTGGGAGAGGAAACTAATTCTTGGATTTTATTGAGCATCTTCTTAGGCTGTAGCAATGTCATGCTCCGTGGCAATCTTCTTGGGTGATTCTGCACCTGTATGAACATTTCGCTCTTTATTTTGTTTCCTTTGATCCTTTGACATTATCCCCTTCCTATTAAAAATCTGAAGCACTAAAGATAAAGCAAAATGGAAGTGTCATAGTTCTACAATATATCACTAGTGGGTTTTGCAGTTAGAGGGAGATTTGATATGAGAAGTTGTGACTTTTGGATTTCTCTCCTGACCTAAGTATATATTGGCACACTAGTTTTTTTGAGGTCTGTTTTTCTCAGAGTTTCTGAAACCTTGGGGGTTTCCAGGAAAGCCGATTTTCTTGTGATATTGCCCTCCAGAAGACAAGATGAAAACGGCTTCTTCAAGATTACTACAAGGCTTGAAGAGAACCCAAACCCTGAATATCATATTCCTGGATATACAGCACCAATTCCTAGGATATTATGGAGAAACAGCCTCCACTGATAACACCACTAGTATTAATTATAAAAATGTGCATCACGATGAATTACTTAAATTCACAGACGATAACCTGGGGCTCTGAGTACCAGAATGTCCAAAGTGCAACACTGAGTCAGTTGGTTAGGCTGTGCCAAGGAGCAGGATTTCAGACCTACCTCTGTGCTCAGTATTTCTTACTGGTTAGCTCTAGGCAGCCTGCAGCTCAGAGTGGCTTGGTCATGACCACCTTTTACAGGTATCTGGTCAAGAGACAATAAACTACAATAGGTAGCTTATCTGTGCAGGTCAACTGCAGATCACTGCAATGGGATTGTTTCTGTCAAAGACCATCTTGTACCTACATCAACATCTGGAAAAGACCAACCCTTCATTTTAGCTCTTCATTCTCTTCATTCACCTTTCTGAGGAAGGTTCGTGGGGTGGAGATGTCCTGTTTTGGGACGTTTCCTAGTGTTCTTTGGTCTGAGTTTCTGAAGTGGACTTGTGAAAAATAAAAGTCCTGAAGTTATCACAGGTCTTAGTGATACAGATTATGCCATTAGTGTTGCTTCATCTCTCTCTTGATATCTAGAATTTTTAAAACTAATGTGTAGGATAAGTAGGTCAAAAGATGAAGCAAGAACACTTCTATTTATTTTGTCTGAAACAGTGGATTCAAGCATGTTTTCTCAGTAAGGAGATATCTGTATTTCTTTCATTTGATACTCTTATCCTAGAAACATTTTATAAAGTTCAGATTCTGTAAATGCAGTAGGAACTGGACAACAAGAAGCAACATCTGCAGCACCTTTGCTCATGCTTCCAAGCCTGTTTTAATACAGTTCATCACTTGGCTCAGAATATTTGTAATTGAGCTTTTTTTTGTAGCTGCATTTCCAGTATTCATCTCACTGTTCCTTTGCATTTTCTGCCCCTACTCTTTCTTTATTTCTGCCATTCTTGAAACCACATGGTTTGGGAAAGGGACAATTATCTTATTACAGTAATTTAGGTAACAATCATTCTTAAACCAAGATACAGCAATCGTAAAAGATTGACTCTGTTAATATTTTTCAAATAGATTTTATGTTGCTAGCTCAACGATCAAAGCCAATTATGTGACCTAAGGTTGATGAGCATGACTATGCAAGAATATAGCTCACTGGAGTCTGTATGTAATGATTTATGACTGTATTTACTTTTTTCTTGCTTTATCTCTTGGTTTTCTGTCATTTGCCCCTGCATCCTTGGCAGCAAATGTATCAGAATTACAGTAGAACACATAATAAGTAGCAAAGTGTGATGCAACAGTTTTTCAACTAAAAAAATTCTCATTAAATTATTAGAATTCTCTTTGAAGTGTTTATATTTTGTATCTTGATTTTTCAGCCATCTTTTTCAGGTAAAAATAATTGCATTGCATGACATGCTATGTAGAAGTAAATTTAGTAAACAATACAGCATAATAAACCTTTCCAAAATTCTTAACAAGGTCTTTTATTGGGTTACGGATGGTAAGAACTTTACTGTGGAAACAGCTGACTTAGCAGTTGCAAAATACATTCACGTGTTCTTTTGCTTGAAACAAGCTAGGTGGCCAGAACGCTTTTTGCATGTTTCTTTTATGCATGCCCAATGTCTGGTCTCAGCCTCATAAAACCGGTAAAAACAATACTGAAAACAGGAATGAAACATGAGGCAATTGAATTAACAG
This sequence comes from Burhinus bistriatus, assembly GCA_013397275.1. Taxonomy (NCBI): domain Eukaryota; kingdom Metazoa; phylum Chordata; class Aves; order Charadriiformes; family Burhinidae; genus Burhinus; species Burhinus bistriatus. The sequence goes on along the minus strand of VYXH01010012.1, from coordinate 159,081 downwards.
ATGGAGAGTGTCAGAACTTCCTCTGTGTATCATGAAGTAGGGAAATAAAAAGTTAAATGCAAAATGGAAACAAAAGAGAACTGGAAAAAAAATCTGCTCATTTACTGAAGGAATGAAGATTTTTCCTTAAAACTATTGCACAAGACTTTTTAGCAGATCACTTGTTTTTGCCCTCTGGAGGCTCCTCTGAATTGGAATCTCACGAAATTTTAATTGGATGCATAATTTTCTAAAAATGCAAAACTTTTTTTTCTTTTAAGTTTCCAAAATTTAAAACAAAACTATCATCGCAGTCCTTGTCTGGCCCAAACCACGACAGCGCTTAAGAAAACGTACCTCTACTTTAAAAATGCTATGTTAAAATATTGAAGTGATACTGTGACTATTTGTAGTTGTTTAGATCACTGAAGCCTTTTGTAATAAAACTATGATGGCTATATCTGTACGGTTAAATAAAGAGTGCCAGGAAACATTCCAGTTACTGAAACTGGGTTGTCTCTATAGCTGAGTTGTTAGAAAGGTCCATGATGCATTTTTGGTCCACGATAGCTAGCTCACTTTCTGACAGCTCCTGGTGAGGTTCAGGGACTAGACAGATGAAGGATCATTCCAAACAGGTTGCTTGTGTCCGGCTACGATATTTCTCACAGGCAGTTTTGGACACTCAATATTGAATGCCAACTGGCCTTACTGCCAAAAGAACAATCCCAAGAGCTTTTAATTTACTGCTATTGACATAGTCATTGTGTTTATCCAATACTTTTGACTATGTGAAGAGTCCAAGCCCAGCTGTTACCACTGGGATGACAGAAAGTGGCACTTTGACAGATTGGCCTTCTGTCTCCATCCAGGTCCCTCTAAGAAGTGAAGTTTTCTCCCCCTACTCACAGCAATCTGGAATTTCACAGCTTTCCCACTTCTGGACTGAAGTTTGCTTAAAACCTGATTAAGATTGCGTATTTGTGGCAAGCAGTCAGTACTACACAATGCTACAACAATTTCTTTCCTGGACAAGTTTGTGATAAGTGTTATTGCACCAGCAACCTCCTTTAAATAAAAAGGTCTGTTAAGAAATAGACAAAATAGTCAAACATTATATACACTTACAAAACAACAGTCTACATATTTGTTGACGGTCAATTTTGTGTGTTCACCCACAAGCTTCACTAAAAAAATCTCATCAGATGAGATGGACTCTTTGGAGTCCCAGTAGTAGAAGATATGTCTTCTCCATCTTCTCGGGCAGAAGCTGGATGTCTTCTTTTAGGTAGTCCAGGAGCAGTGGTACTCAGTGTTGTCTCTGGTTTGCTATCCATGAAATATTTATTCCAGTTCACAATCCCTTGCTTAAGGAAAACTGCCTTTTTCATAGACCTCAAGCTTCTGAGTCCCGTTACCACACACCTTCTGCAAGCAGGGGTAGGTACTCAGCCTTTATGGGCTGTAATCACGAGCCCTGTGTCTGTGGGAGAGTGCTCTGAGATCTTCTCTCCCTGCTCCCAGCTAACCGTGGCAAAAATGTGTTTTGGCATATGGATGGATGTTTATCACCCAACATTCCTCTGTATGTCACAGCCATAAGGATGTGTACTGTGGTCAGTCCAAATATCTCTGCAAGCAGAACTTTTCTTCCCTACAGTATTTTATAAATGTTTCACAAAGGCAATGATTGGATACTTTTATATTATTTTCAGCACTCAGTTGCCCAAAGGAAGTGGTGAAAACTCCATTATTCAGCAATTTTAAACTGAGACGAATAAAGTGCTAAGAGATTTAGTGTAAACACAGTTTACCTCTGAAAGGAGGATGAAGTACATGACCTTCTCTATTTCAAATATCTACAATTTTTGACATAAGTATCATCAACACTGAGTCTTTAGTAGGATGTTAAAATATCATTTTAAAACTTTCATTATGGCTTTAGGGACATCTAAAAAGGTAGGGAATCAGATATGAGTTTTGAAAAGCATATGAGAAAGAAAACTTGGGTTGGAGCAAAAAAGAAAGTTAATATATCTTACATAAACTTTTAAGTTTATTTTGGTGACACTAAAGGTATTCATGTCTGCTAAGAACCATATTCCTTTCAAATAAGTTTCAAGGGTATAGTTGAGAAGGAGGATTTTTCAGATGTTTGATTGCTTATAATTCATTCTATCTTAAAATAAGCTACTTTTGTGGTTTATGTGCAGGTTTTGTTTTGAAAAAAATGTACCTACCTGTATACCTAAAAGGGATCCAGCTTGTGGTAGAAAGCTCAGCTTGTTGCAGAAAGAAATTAATTTACACTTCATGATAACACCTATGCCTGGAAAAATATAGACTGAAAAGTAAGCAGAAATGCTGAAAAATCTGTAGCTACCACAAAGAAACACATTAAAGCAAAGAAATACCTCACAAAAAAATTAGTTCTAGAAGTGCTATAATGCAGTTCATTGGTGAATATTGTCATTAAATATTTTAGGACTCTCAGTAAAATAAGATATATGGAAAATTTTGAAGTCAGTGAAAGGGAAGTTACATTATTACTTTAACAAAACCTTGGAATAAAGGCTGTCTGGTTAGACTATAGGTTTCCAAACAGCATCTTCAGTGTTTCATAGGTACAACTTCAGGCACTGATGTTGCTCTGTAAGCAAAGTAATGAAAGCAAAGTCCAGTAGGAAAAATAATAATGTCATCTGTCAGTAGATCCCTGAAATGCCTTGGCTTGTCTAGTGATGATGGTGTTAACTCTGAATGTCAAAGATTATTTTAGCTAAGGTTTTTGCTGTTATTTCGATATCATATTTGTGTGTGAGTATGCCCAGCTGTTTCCTCGAGGGAACACTTGCACAGCTGAAGTAAATGGATGAGCCAGCTCAAGGGGATAACATTTTAACAACCATCCTTCTCTATATATTTCTGTGTGCACATGTAAGTGTAGCTCCTCACTCTGCCTGTCACAAATCAACATCAACAATCAAAGACTGAAGTGTCTTTTGTATAAGGTACACTAAATCTAACTGGATGCTCTCATGCTCCCAGCCTTCCCACTTCACTTGCAAATTGAAGTTGGATACAAGCTTAAAGTGTATCTGTCTTCCTGCAAGCTGTGATGCATTATTTTTGCAAGCAAATTAGTGGTAGCAGTATGACTACCTGTTGTATAACTTCTTAATGCACAAAAAGGAATGAACTATGTCACTTGAAGGCAGGTGGATATGACATAGAGGCCATACAAGGATTTGCAAATAATTTTGGAAATTATGAAGGTATGCAATTTGAGATGAACTGGAATGTCACGAAACCAGATAGATAATATAAACTGATACTGGTTTGGATTATGAACTTTAAATATGTCTGCATGCAGTTGCTCACAAGAAATACGGTCATTTAGACTTAGTATTGGAAAATGGAATTGAAAGGCTAAAAGCGTGACTGGGAAAGACAACAATGTCAGACGTGAACTTCTGCTTAGTACTGCAAGATTATGGGAGGGGGCCAATAACACAAGTTATGTCAACTGCTGATGTTTTGATTAAATCAATAAAGACCAAATATGTCTGACACGCTAGTGAGTGATGCCAGAAGAACTGGAAATTTGCTAACAAAAAAAGAAGAGGTAGGTAAAGCCAAATAAACAAACACACCAACAAATGTGGTCTGGAGTCCTGATCCGCTGACCTCACTCCCAAACAACAACCATACCACTGTTCGTGTTTCTGATGGAATTGGTGACTGCAGACAAGCCAGGTTTCACAGGCAGTGATTAGTTTAAATTCTAGGTTTGTTTTTTGATGCACGCTGCTGTGGACTTCTGAATCCTTTTCCAGATCATGTCCTTGTTATGAACATGTCATGATCCTCTCTGAGCCATTCATTTTAATTTCCTTAGCACAGAAACTGAGGTGTGGAGGAGAAAGAGGGAGAAGAGTCTCTTATAAATCAGCACCTTAATCTATCACAGAAGTAGGATGTGGTTAGGGCACATTCCCGGATGGGAAGCATTCTTGGTAGGATAGATGAAGGCATCTTATGTTACAAACAAAAGGATAAAGATTCTGACCATAGTCTGGACTACTCTTAATCGTCTGCCCTGTCTGACTCCAGAAAAGAGTCCACTGTAAAGAGCCATAATCTTTGAAGGATTTAAACCTAGGAACAGCATCTATTTCTGCAAGTGGAATTGACTTTTTTCTAGAATCCATTGTTAGATTTAAAGGGAAATTCATAATGAAACTGAGGGCTCCTAATATGGGACATACCTGCAGCTTCAGACTAAAAAGTGATTGTTTTAAATCCCCAGAAAGAGCCTCTAAAATTATTAATGCATGTGATCCCAGGGCACAGAGGATTAGTTTCTGTTAAGCATGAAACTCCATTCACGTAATTAGGACACTGGCTTGCTTAGTATGTTTGGCTTTACTGCTTGTTTCAACAAATTAATGAAAGGGCTGACTTCATGACTGCGGTTCTTTTAATTTGGTCACCAAGGATGTACTAAAGTTCTGATGCAAACTGCTTAGGAAAGACTACCAGCTTGTTAAAGCTGGGCCCGTAATCCCATGGGTCAGACTGTAAATAAAATAATCACTGAAGCTGTGCCTTGCTAAGCCTGCCTACTGCCTTCGAGTCGGGAAGCAAGGCCAGCACCAAATTAACAGACCCCCTTCTTGCTGCTTGGATCCTTCAGGACTGAAGGATTTTTTTATTAGACTTTCCAATAAGAAGAAATTAGGAACTGGTTCAACAAAATGTTTAAGTATAGGCTTTATTTCTAACACCTGAGCATTGGTCCTTGGAAGTGATACTCATGCATACATATAAGCATGTGTTGAAGGGTTTTGCTGAGTAGACGTTTCACGACACTACCCATGCTGTTCATGATGAGTTTTAACTTACCTCTGGGACCACTTCTTTCCACAGTATAGGAGACAGGATGTGATACCCTGGAGAGGAGACAGCCTGAATCATCCTTTTCATTGCTTCTATTGAACTCATTAGTGTAATTGACTTGAGACTCCATAGTACTTTTAGCTTCTGTTTTCCAAGATGCAGACTGGACTGGTCCTTAATTGCTGTATACTGCTTTACCACATCCACATAAACTGTAACTTAGACTGCATAGATCATCCTCTTGCCAAATCTACCATACATGTATTTAATAGGAATATTCCAGACAAAACCCTGGACAGTTGCCTGTTATCATTAATATTTTTTCATCTTTCCTTGCAAAACTTTTTCTATCATTTAGATAATTAATTTCTATCTCTTTTTTTTTTTTTTTCTCTGGTAAAATATGTCCAAAATTATCATAGGATCATAGCATGGTTTAGGTTGGAAGGGAGCTTCAAGATCATCTAGTTCCAACCCCCATGCCATGGGCAAGGACACCTCCTACTAGACCAGGTTGCTCGAAGCCTCATCCAACCTGGCCTTCAACACTTCCAGGGATGGGGCATCCACAGCTTCCCTGGGCTACCTGTTCCAGTGTCTCACCACCCTCATAGAGAAAATCTTCATTGTGAGATCTAACCTAAAACTACCCTCTTCCAGTTTGAAGAGCCATTACCCCTCGTCCTATCACTACATGCCCTTGTAAAAAGTCCCTCTCCAGCTTTCTTGTAGGCCCCTTTCAGATACTGGAAGGCTGCTATAAGGTCTCCGTGGAGCCTTCTCTTCTCCAGGCTGAACAATCCCAACTCTCTCAACCTGTCCTCATAGCAGAGGTGCTCTAACCCTCTGATCGTCTTTGTGGCCCTCCTCTGGACCCGCT